>LBNU01005733.1:5253-30576 GCA_014162995.1 Artemisia annua | reverse complement strand
CATCCAATCCTATAACCTTTCTACACCCAGCAAACCAACCATCTCTAACACCTTTAAAACATACATAAAACCTTCTAAAATAGTTGTTGCCTGAAGAGGTCTCCTCATCATCAACTCTGCAAGTGCTACCAGGATTTGTGTCAAGTACAGCATTCCTATACTCCCAAATCCTAGCATAATGTTCCTTCAACCCACCTTCATAATCAAATAAAGCCCTCTGTTTTGCTCTAAGACATTGGCCAATGCTAACATTTAAGTGATATTTAGCCCTAATGTCTGTTTTCATCTTCAATAATGGCATAAAAGGGTCTGCAATGAGTTCCTTGGCATACTGGTGTGCTATCCATTTGTATGTTACCAAACTACCTAGGTTGTAATTCCTAGAGCATCTGTGTTTAGGCTTTAGGGACTTGATCTGGAAAGACATTTCAGTTGACATCCATGATGCAAATAATCTAAAACCACAAACATTTTTGTCCTTATCAACTGCCCTAACAGATTTCCTTTTAACCCTACCCTTTTTGCTAACCTTGTTAGGTGACTTAGAAGTACTCTCACCATCATTTGAACAACCCACCACAATTGTAGAACAACCCTCCCCATCTTTTGAACTACCCTCACTATTCTTTTTAATCCTATCCTGTTTTCTTTTTTTAATAGTGGGAGCTCCAGCACATCTACCTGATTGCACATCCCTACCACAATATACAAGCAATTGTTTCCAATCATTTCTCATAAACCACAGTTGATACCCATTTGCTACACCATAGTTAGCTAAAGCTAGTTTCAATTGTTCATTGGACTCAAACCTCATACCTAAAACAGGTTCCATTTTATCCCATTGTTGTGAAGGATCATGTCTTGGATATATGATACCTGACTTAGCTCTATACTTAGGATCTATGTTATCTGGGTCATTTATCACTTCTTTTGTAAGTTCATTGACTGGTTCATCAATGAAACCTTTATAGTGACCACTATTAGAGCACAACTTCAACAGAAATGGATCCTTTGTTGTGACAACCCTAATTTGTACATTCTCATCACCTTCATTAAAAAACTCAACATCACCATAATCTTCTTCATCACTAGAACAATAAGCATCACTAGATTCGTTTCCTAAATCAACATTATTGGCTTCTGCAAAGTCCCTAATATCAAAGGCATCATCATCTAGATGTTCTGCATACATATCCACAACCCACTTAGTTTCATAACCTACTGTTAAGAAAGCCTGAACATCATCATCATTTTTTATTTCTTTGATGCCTAATCTTAACGGGGTGCCTACTTTGCAATAATACAGCCTCCTAAGTGGACTATGAACTAAGTGCTTAACTACATCAAATAAATCATTAAATGACATACCTTCAAACCTAACATCTGTTATTTGCTTGATATCCCCTCCCAAATAATCGAAAGGTTTTAATGTGAAATAGCCATCGTGATTTAAATTGACTGTGAAAACACGATTCTTGTCCGGTTTATGTTTTTTCATCTTGATTAAACAAATTAGAATTTGGAATTGTCAATTAGGGTTCTTGTCGAATTAGGGGTGGGGAGGATTTTGGGAATTAGGGTTCTTGTGGATTTGGGGGGAAACGTTATTTGGTAAAGTGTGGGTCAACTAATAATATAACTGGGTCAACATAGATAAATAAAAAGTAAATTTGTCTTTTTATGGATTTTACCGGTTTAGCAAGTCACGGGTTACAAAAGTGACAGTTATAGCATAACTTTAACGGTTTTTCAAAGTTTCATATGTTATATTAATATTTTACAAAGTTCGTTACCTAACATTGAAACTTTTTCAAAGTTCGTTACCTATCTGTGTAATTTTCCCGAAAGAAAAAGGAAAATAATCGTTATGTGGTTTACATTTGGAGTAAACGTGTCTTTGTGTTTGATTGTGTATGTGTTCATGCGGTTTAAAAAAATTGTACAACTTGCATAAGAAATTAATTACGTACTTGGTACAAGTTGCATAAAAGTTTGTTTGACTTTTTTTTATTTAAAAAAAAATCATAAAAGTATAATTCGCATAAAAAGTACGCCTTAAGTCGCATAAGAGGACACTTACACAATTTTACTCCCATCTCATACAAATGTACTTTCATATTGGACACGTGTCACACTTAGATGAAGTTGCATAAGTCGCATATGGGCAAATGCAAAAGCTAAAATATTTTGAGGCAATCATTTAATGCACGGTAACCTTTTGAGGCATGATAGGAATTAGCCCTTTAAAAAGGGTGAAACCATTACATTCTGTTGTTAATAGACTTTTAGCTTTACAATCTAAAAGCTTTTTAGTTAGTTGAAATTAGAGATGAACAATTAATTTGTGATATGCCAAAATAGAAGGTTGAATGATAATATTGGAACGGATGGAGTATATTTTTGTGAAATAAGTGACAAATGTATGTCAAGTTAAACATAAAAATCATATACAAGCATTACATCATAACTCATAAGTCATAAAAGAACACATCAACCAATGTTTAATTTGATGATGAATAATGTGGAAATGAATAAATCAGTGAAATATGCTGTGTGATTCTGCAAGCTCGTCAATCAGTTCTGAAGTACTCTTCTGCTACCGTTTGGAATATGACCGTGTGTTTTCACAACTATGGATATTCAGGGTTATCTTCTGCAAAACCATTGAAAAAATAGTTTAGTCATTGAAATATGCTTATGTCCATAACTTTGACCGTCTCGCCTATGCAATTTTTTTTAAACTGACATTTTAATAGCTCTTTTAGAAGCGGAGTTTGCTCAAGTTGTTATAAACTCACGTATAATGAAATACTAAAGATGCCAAAGTGGCGTAATAACTCACGTATAGATACAGGATCGACATGTACAAAGAAACTCGCAGCCACTATCGTATAACAAAACAAAAGCATTAGTCCTTTGAAGTAATTTGATGTCCCCTCCTGTATATTTACATTAAAATTTAGAAGTCAATGTGCAGAAATAAAGAAAACCTGTTTCCAAATATCTTTTCCATTCCACGGGACAAAATGAAATGATCAATAAATAGTCAAACCTGTAACATGAAGGCTACTACGAGAACAGTCATAAAAAGAGTGCACGTCTCAAACATTTCAAAATTGAGGTCCATTGGACGTCCAATCATCCACCCGACAAGCACACAAAATGGCATCTACACAACAAGAAAAGAGACATGAAGTAGTATATCTAATCCATTTCCACATGCGAGACTATTTTCCTTTGTGATTTTTAGCAACATCTTAAACCTACCACGAACATGGATATTTGTATCGAAGAGCCAATTGCTACTCCTAAAGTAATGTCCTGCGCAAATAGTGAAAAACTTGTATGTTTTTTACAGACTGTCAATGTGAAAAATTTCACAGATAAGCTCTAAGTTTAAAACGTTAGATGAGTTTATGATTTAGCTCTAAGTGAGACAAACACTTACAAGCTTGTCTTTCACTGCAAACGTAATAGCACATGCATGCTCGGCTGCATTACCAACAATAGGAAGCAGGATAACACTAATGAATGTTACCGGGACATCCATCGCAAGAGAGGCACCCTGAAACACTCTTCCATGTCAACAATAAAAAATTTTGCACTGATATATCGATACCAGAATTTGAACTTCAAAACAAAATTCGAACCTCTATAGCATTGACCAGATATTCCGAAAGAACTGAAATGAAAATAGTCAAAAGCCCGAGCCAAATAAGTGACTCCATCTTTGATATATCTGCAGATTCGTCATCCGGGCTCCCACTTAAAGTACCGTCCTGATAATTTTTTAACCATTACAAATACTATTTTGTGGCAAAAAAAAAAAAAAAAAAAAAAAAAAAAAAAAAAAAAAAAAAAAAAAANGAGAGAGAGAGAGAGAGAGAGCACAAATCTAAACATATTACAACATCCTTAACATTAGACTGTAATCAAGGACGGGATCATGTGCAAATTTATGAATTATTAACAAGATGATCATAAACCTCTTTGATCAATGCATAATTTTGCTTCTGGTTTGTCAGTTGAAAGAAAATATAGATGCCATACGCTATGAGCATTATGCAACTACTGAATCTTGAAAGTGCTAACACTGACGTCCCAATATGGAATTCGGTGTGTGAGACATTAAGAACAGTTGGAAATAGCATGGACATGACTGCCATCAATAGCAATCCCACGTTCATCCCTGCATTTGACTGACAAGTAACAACAATGTAGTTTTATCAATCAATCTCATGGTGTATTGGGGCAGATATGTCTAGAGGTGGCATAATGGGTGGTTCATGTACATAAGATAATAGGTATGGGTCAAAACAGGTAATTTTGGTAACATCTGAAATGGGTTAGGTTGACCCTTAAGCATTTTTTTTTTCTCAGGTTATTTTTTCTTCAAATCTTAAAGATAATTAGGTTGAAATGTCCACCTCTACACATGCGGCAAAAACAATTAACGTAACATAATTGAACTATATCAATTCACTAACCCTGTTAAAAAGTTGTTCTTTATTACAATTAGCAATCCCTCCACAAAAAAATGCACATCCAAGGACAAGCAACATGTTGGACAAAATCGAGCCTAGTAATGACTGCTGCACTAGACGAAACATCCCTTGCTTCATTGCAAACAATGAGATTATCAACTCGGTTGCATTGCCAAAAGTGGCATTCAAAAGACCCCCAACTGCAATTTTCGAATCCATATAGTATAAAGACTTTTGTCGAATATGGAAAAAAAAAATCAATATAAGCATCTACCACAGTATCACCTCCTTGTTGAGTTGCAAAATTATATATAACTAATGATTACCGTGCAGTTGAGAGTGAAAAGTGTATATAATTGGAAAATAGCAACAGGCAGAATGTTCAGGTATGAAAACAACCTGTAGGTCCAGTGTAGAAAACTAGTTGTCTGCACAAAACATTAACAGACAAAAGTCAATGTATGTTCTATTCGAAGAACTCATTTTGTAAACCATCAAACGTTAAGTAGCATGTTTATGGTCAATAACAAAAGTGAAGATACTAATGTGTCGATAATTACTCAGTAGCCCAACCCAATCGCTCAGCCAAAGGTATGATCCCCAATAAGCTCAACAAGAAGACCCAGCCCTGATATCATATACAAATCAATTAGATAATGCATAAAGAATAGTAAAAATCTTGCAATCACACGTAACTGATGAAAATATCAATAATGTAACTCACTTGATGATCGGTTAGTTGATCAACCAACATCGCTAACGGCCCACAAGGTAAGAGTAAATTTATTTTATCAGAAAACAATGTGGTTTTTATACTTGCTAACATTATTCTCCATACACAATTTCTGCCAAAGTTATCCGAGCTGGCTTTTAGAGAAGGTAAATTTTTGGTGGTTGAGACTGGAATGGCTCGGATATCATCTTGTAGCTCGATTAATGACTTTACGTCTGATGATTTCGTCTGTAAAAAAATCTTGTGTTAGAGACAAACATGAACTTCCTCGTGCATAACACGTAGTATGATGATAATGCCAATAAACTTGCAACAAAATCACACGATTTCTAAGCTACTACACATATTATGGACACTCCTAATCGTAAGATGAATCAACTATACGGTGAAAAGCTAGAATCAACACATGATCAATATAATGATGTCAATGGAAGACAATGAAACTTACTTCTAAACTGGAGTTGAATCCTAGTATCCGCAAATTGCTGCTGCTATTACCCATTCTCGACAAATAAGCCATAACTCGGAAAGCAAATGCATTCGAATTCATTCAAACCATGAGCTTAACCTAAGCTCATCACTCCAGCTACATACAACGAAAACCAATCTAAAAATCAATACCCAAGTGGGTTACATTTTGTAGAAAGTAAGTTAGACCCATTCCTAGCTATATGCAATCACAAAAACATGTGAAAGTAAGTTACACATTTTGGTGTCGTTAACCTTCTTATAGATTATCAATAACAGTACGTATATGATATCACGAAACATACTACCGACTAATGATTATGGGGTTCCTAGATAAATTTTCATTGTATTGTATATCAAGGTTAATAGGATGCATGCAATGAGTGATGAATATGTATGAATGTACCTTGAGTTTCATCAGAAACGACACTCGTGAACAGATAAATCATTGATCATTGCTTCACCATGTTGATCATCATGTGGCCTGTGTCATGAAATAATTATGGATTTTGATTTGTGCACAAACAAAGGGGTTTGATTTGACGATTGAAATGGAAAAATGGGACTTTTTCTCTTCAGATTTTTGTATTAAGTGTTAAATAAGTAGTGTGACAAAAAGGTTAAAAGATATATCATCATTTAAATTAATGTAATTTTCATATCAAGATAACGAAAATAATCTTGGCTATAAGAATCTAGATAATCAAAGGGTAATGATTTCCAAATCGACAAGAACCTAACATTAAAATAAACGGGTCACAGTTGAAACTTAAATGGGTTGATACTGCCTAAGTTGTTTAGAATTAAGAAATACAGTTCAGTCACTTGTTTATCAAATCTCATTCGATTACTTGTTTGTTGTATAGATGAAATTTTATGTCACTGGTTTGCATTTGGCTAATTCGGATGTTTTACGTGTATCATTGGTACACTGGATTTTAATCTTATGTTTTCGGCCATCTGTCACCTAGGATCAAACTTGAAACAAAAGAACTAACCAGTGATAATTTAATCCTTGCGCCTATAATTGAAACCATGAGTACACAAAAAAGAAAAAAAAAAATCTTTGCTCTTTTGAGGAATACCAAATAGGCTTGCTTCTATTGCAAAATAAAATGTCAAATAAAAAGAATCGAATTGAACCAAATGCACCATAACAGTAGTATAATATATCCATAGGAACATACATAATATAAATTTATATACTAAAATTATCTGATTTCAAGCTGACACCAATTTTACATGCTCAATTAGGTAAGAACCGAAGGGAGCTATTCATGAACGTTGAAACCAACGGGAGAAAGCTAGAAATTCTGTGTGTCAGAAGAACACATGAAGTATCAAGCAAAGTAGTTGTTTTGCCTTCTTTTTTTAACTGCAACAGGCTCCTCCTTGAGCAGGGGCACCATCTCTACCTCCTGATGGTCCCGCGGTGCCACCATATCCGACTTTAATCCCATAAGACTGCCATAAACCAAACAGAAAGAAATGAGCTAATGTTAACTGTTATGAGGATTGTGACAATGAAAAACTGTCAACATGGAAATCAGTTTAATAGTAAGTCATATTCTACAAATGAGTCCATATTTCTTTATGAAATTGTGTCTTGGTTCTATAAATCAGCCTATACTGGCCTTTCAAATAATGATCCTTGAGCTATTGAACAAAAAAGATGTCAAAGATGTTGTATAGAGGTGGCAGTTTTAGCCCATTTACTAATGGATCACCTTGGGTCATGTGTTATCTCAAACTGGTGAATATATAAAAACTAATGGCTAAAAAGGTTATGGGCCTAACAGGCTGAAACTCGCCCAAAGTCTATTTTTAAATGTGTACTACATCCTAACTCGTTTCATTCAAAAATATACATTATATGAAATGGTGTATTTAACGAAAATACTAATGATTTATTTAAACTGAACAAAAAAATGCTTGTGGGTCAACCCAGCATGAGTACACGACTGGTTTGTTTCAACAAGTACTAAAAAAATTTGCCGGTTTGTATCCACACCCAATTAACCTGTCCCGACCCGCCTATATTACCATTTCTAATAACCAGACAAGTATGAGAAAACTGTGGGGAATAAAAAAACACACATACCTCATTTGATACGTCAAAAACACCATCCTGGATCTTCTTATAAATGGTTCCAGCTGTGCTAATAAATGCCTAAAAGATAAAACAATACATGAAAAAAGGGAAACTAGCAAAGCAAGAGCTTCAAATGTAATTATTTGAGTTTCAGTTAGTAACAAGAAAGACATGATCAATTACCTCCTCAACATTCTGCGCGGTTTTTGCAGAGGCTTCCATGAAAATTAGACCGTTTTCCTTGGCAAATTGTTCTCCTTCTTCAGTACTAACAGCTCGCCTGTGTGCCAGATCACACTTGTTACCAATAAGCATAACAGTCATATTTGCGTTTGCATGCTGCCTGGCATCCTCCAACCAGCTTGCAAGGTGATTAAAAGTTTCCCTCCTGCATGATACAAAACAAAGACCGTGTTGTTTAAAAGAGAGAGCATCGTACAACTATTCCACCTGGTCAACTATGTTGCAATATACACCTAAATATAGAGAGAAGAGAGCGAAATCCTTAACTAAGGCAGTAGTTCGTTACATGCTTTAAGTCAAAGGGAGCGCCATAATTTAAGGCTTATAAAAGCACAAGTGTTACTGTAGATCTAATGTACTCCTTTGAGAGTCCAACATTTCAGGGTTAACTTTTAGTAAGTCCTGATTACAAACTAGACATGGTTCTTGTCAAGATTTGAGGAAAATATGTATTCAAATATAATACATTATCCATGGTTTAAAAAATTTGATACACCAGAACAAGATCTGGTCCCATAATTGGACTCATATGCAAATCAGATACTCTTTAACATACTGAAATGCATAAACATTTCCATGCCACGTCAGCAAACAATTTTCCATGTACGTTACAGTGGTGTCATACCTGGTGATGTCATAAACCAGAAGTGCACCAGCAGCTCCTCTATAGTATGACCTTGTTATAGATCTAAATGATTCCTGACCCGCCTGTTACACCAAAACGAATAAGCACAGATGAATAGCAATTCAACGGAATGAATAATAAAAAGAGTAGATATAGCACTAAAACAAAGAAACCTATACTAAAAGTACAATAACAGAAGAAAAGAAAAGGAATAACAAACCGTGTCCCAGATCTGCAGCTTAATTGGTTTGTTGTCAATGGTGATCATTCTGGCACCAAATTCAACACCAATTGTCAAATCATGAACTGGCTGAAAGCGCTTGTCTGTGAACTGCAGAAGGAGGCATGATTTTCCAACCCCTGCACAGTGAAGATCGTTGACATCAGTTGATATTTCCTGTTTTGTTGATTGCAGTACATTTCATTTTTAGAATATAAAGATACCTAATCCTATTTCCATATGTGATACAAATGCTACAAAATTTGATTATCAAGCAGCTATTAACATAAGGTTCAAAGACATGTTTCATTTCCATTCCATGTCTGCCGTCACTAATTCATTAGTATAATCTCCTTAGATATATGAGACTCAATTTGCTTAATAATCAAGCCTCCTATTTATTATATACATGACACTCTATTTTCTAAACACAAATCTATGAGAAATCATGAACGTCTGTTTGATCTTTATTTACCTACTACTATCTGGTATGACATCCATCCTACATCACATATATATGAAACTATTGGTCCTTATAAGCCTTAGGTCATGCGCTACTACTAACTTCCCACCATGACTTAAGCTAACTCCAAAGGTGGTTGACCTACTATGCTACTTAGGGCTAGAAGAATCATAAATGGTACTAAAGCAATAGACAGAACTCACGCATAGCCTGACGAGGATGTCGGAAACTTAAGTAGCAGATTTATGACATCCATGACTTATATATTCAAATTATGTGGTGATTATAGGCCTTTTGTCACGGTCCTTATTCACATACTTTGCTACTTGGGGGCAGGGGAAGGGAGGGTGAGTCTTTTGACTCAAATGTATGCAGCCTAAACCATGGTATCCCCGTGACTGTTTCCAACCCTTTCCCTAGGGGAGGTGATTCGCACACCAAATTTTTTTATTCTTGCACCATACTCTGTGCATTACAGTGTTGTACTGTGAACTCTCTGTGCATTACAGTGTTGTACAAAATGGTGTGTTTAACAAAAAAAATGATGTGCGAATCAATGCCCTTTCCCTAGCCACCACCAAAATGTGTATGAGGTTTGAACTGAGATCTATTATCTCTTGTAATGACACCAAAGCAATAAATATAACTCATGCATCTCTAACTATAATAATTGAAGGGATTCGTTTTAAGGATCTTCGGAGGGCCGACAAGGGTACTAGATATTGAATAAGGTAGTTTCTGCCATTGATCACATTCACACATTGAGTATGAATGTGCTTTAGAGCTTGTTATTATCCTAATAACTTCCGACCACCCAAGAGCTATTTAAGCTAGTCCTAGACTCTTTTCACATCTTTTTTTTTTTCACGTTTTCGCAAAGCGACTCGTTTCGCATATCTTACATCTGAAAACCATACAATTACGACGACTCGTAATCCTACACAATCATAAGCTAACCACTAATACACAAATATAATAATATTTAGTACTATAGAACAGAAGAAAACATGAATAACAATCTTAACCTAGGGAAAATAATATGTATGATTAAATGATGAATATTACCGGTATCACCGATGATGATATACTTGAACAGATACGCGTATGACATGATGATGATGATTCCTAATTCAGATCTTACTACAACCAAATGAATGAATTTATTAAGTATATAATGTATAAACTATTTATTAAGTAATACAATACAGATGCGAATACAACGAACGATATATGTGTATGTGTTTTTGTTGTAATCGTGTTTCTTTTGCTACCTTTTTATTAGTCTTTTACACAACTTCCTAGAGCCCAAGGCCCAACTACATTATTCATACATGGCCCACTTGAGTGATATTTGGTTTTAGGGATATTGATATTGATAGTTGATCGACATACTTTAATTTATGCTTCAGATATTTATAGATTATTATGTTGCTTTAATTTATTGTTTTAACTGTTTATATATTTGAGTGTGTAAATAAAAAGTTGAAGTATGCAAATCATCCCTTTAACTTTACCGTAAGGTTAAAATACGTTTTACAACTTATTATTAAGATTTAAGAATGTCTTTGGCGAAAGGAGCTAAAGCTGTGAATGGAGGTGTGGTTGGAACTTATATTATAAGTCAAAAGTTGGAGGTTTTCTTTTCATAAATGTGTTTAGCGAATTAGTTGGTGCTACAATTATAAAATAAATCCTTCCAAGCTTTTACGTTTCATGCAAAATATTTTGTAGGATATTTAAGTAATTTGACTAATTACAAACTCTACTTATGTCTAAAAACTCATTTATATAAGCTTGGTGTGACAAATAAATTTTATTTTATAAGCTAACTTGCTTTTAAAAGCTCAAGCTCTTAAGCTTGCTTCTTGACTTACTTGAAATTGCAAAAGTTTATAAGCTCTATTTCTTGAGCTTATGAACTCACCAACTTTAGTATTTAAAATTAAATGATAAATAAGCTCAAGTTACTAAGGTATCAAGTCAAAAAGTTTGATATTATCGATTTTTTCGATTACGGATACGCTCATAAGCCCGGTGAATAAGTTGATCCATACACCCTTTAAATTATCTATATAAAATAAAATCTAGATAGCAGCTGATGAAATTAGTTTTGTAAGTGTGATTTTATCTTTCAGTACTAGAAGAAATGATTTAGAGGGACAAAAGACTAGCAACCAAACATGTTAGTAATTGATTAGATTAAAACGTTGAATGGCATATTTGAGTTACTATACTAATTACCGTCAAAAACGTATTATCTCCATGTCTTTGATGCATAAGATAAGCAGTTTTGAGAGTGTTTAGAATTGCTTATCAACAACGCTTATCCATTCATTACGTGTTGATACAACATATGTTGAATATCATATATAGAGGTACTGATACTGATTTTTGCTAAGATAATTATCAGGTTCTAAATGATCAGCAGATAACGATATTGTATTTGAAGATTTCTAATTTAAATTAAGTATCTAACTCGACCAATTTATGATCACATGCATATGTACCTGTTTATATCAGGCACAAAACATTAACTTATCGATTTTGATTAATAGTTTGGATGGTACATATGATATATACCATGTATAGGTGCATCAAAAATTCAAAATTATACAACTTGTAAGTTGTTACAGACTAGCTAAGGGATTGTTACACTTTTTTTCTATTTATCAACTATAAATCTGTAAATTTAGCCGTCTTAACCATAACGAATGTAGAATCATATGATAAACATCATATCTTTTCGCCGGATAATTCACCAAAAAATGTCGCTGTACCTTTTTAACATTCTCTTGTAATCTCTTATACTTATCATCTGATATGTCCAACAAAATCTTCTTCAAATTCGGTATTTCACTCACTGACACACGAACTGAGAATGCATCCCAGTTGAGAACATCACTAAATGGTAGAACATAATGCTGAGAAATCAGCACGGGCACACACTCAGCGTAAATAGCTTCCACTATTCGGGGACTAGCTACTTCAAATCCACTTGGACATATGCAAAAGCGGCTTGTTTTCATCATTTCTTTATATGAGACGTTATTAGGCACTCTTTCATACACTTGTATGTCTTTGTCTTTATTTTTCCAGTGTTGGAAAAGTAGTGGTCTAATTTTACCATGATATTGACCTCCTGCAAAGAATGCTAGCGTTGTACGATTAGATGCTGGTAGACCTCCGGTATTTGTAGTGCTTTCGCCTCTAATTAGATTAATTTCCGGAATGGATGCATCTTTTCTTGGATTGAAAAATTCTGAGGTATTTGCATTGCATAGTAGTCGTGTTGAGGTGAAGTACAATGAATGAACGTACCATGTTGCTCTAGGCCCCTGCACCATCAAAAGAATCATGGTTACTTTTTTACTTTAAGCTCATTAGGAGTCACACTTAAAAAGGGGCAAAACTTGCAGGTCGCGCGGGTTGGATAACTAGTCAAAACAAAAAAGTTGTACATGTGAAAAAGGGTTGGGCCAGGTTGACTCGAAATAGTTTCTCAACTTTTATACTTCATGTTAATAATATCTGTTACAAATATGATTACAAAAAGTATATTTTTTCATAATAATATATCTTTCTTGATAAAATGGTTTAGGCAGTTCACTTTGGGAACATTGTGACCTGTTTGACCCATTTCGTTTTTAGTTAATTCTTTCGATTTAACTCATTTAACCCTTAGATCAAATTATTTACATTTTGTAAAGGGTCGACACTATAAATTCTAGGCGGCTAGCACACTTGGTAAAACTATTTTATATAGGATTTGAGTAATTACCTACCCAATCATGGCAAGAAAGCATGAAATGGTCGGCTCCAAGGCTTCTGTTCCAATAAGGGTACCTTGATGAAACTATATGCACATAATCACCGATAACACGCTCTAGGACGGCTTTGTCACGGATAATTGGATCAAAGAGGTTATTAAGGATCATGACCACACTAAATGGGAGAAAATAGACATGAGCTTGATCAGGGTCAGATGTGCGATAATTAGGGTCATTTTCAATGAAGTTGAGAAAGACTCCTTCCATGGAGTATATGTCCATGGTAGGACCTGTGTGAAATAAGGGTGGTTCTCCTTCTTTATAGATGTACACTTTGAATAGCTTCTCCATTAGCAAGTAACTCCTGCACACGACACATTAACATCTATTACAGTTGTAAAACCTTTTATCAACATCTAAAAGTGTTCACCACAACGTTACAGCTATTGTTTATATTCACAACAGTAAGTTTTAGATGCTAGACGATAAAAAATACTAGTAAATAACAATTATAAAGTGTGTAGTTACTCAAGTCTCATATAATTGTGTAACTTTGTGATGAATCCAAAAGGCCCTTTTTAATTTTCGAAATCTTAAATGACGTTTTAAGCTTATGAGAAGAACTTATAACACATCCATTGTGTTTTGTTTGTGGTCTCATGGAAATTTAGATACGTTTACATCATGCAAATGTTGTAACATGTCTATTGCTTATTGAAACTGCTTGTTGCATTATGAATTTGTGATAGAGCAATAACAGTTCGGGGGATGTATTTTCTTGATAACAGAATTGTTGCAGATGTGATGAATGTGCCTATGCAAGCAATGTATTACTGTAGTTAACTAGGTGAAACTAGTATAAGGATGTTAGGAACTCACATAATTTTCAGTTTTAGAAATAGAAAGTGCAAGTTACCACTTAAAAACTCAAATTATAATATTAACTCGATTGAGTATCAAACTAACTTTTTTTTAGACAATGGTATCCACTTTACATTTCTATGACTCTATGAGTCACTGCCTCACGGGGTTTTCCACATAAACTGAGACAATCTATTTTTAGATGGCGGGCATGGCTCAACAGATATTTATTTAATAGCAGCTTGAAAGGGGGTTCGACTTAAGTATGTCTGCTCATCCGAGTAACCTTTGAGCCTTCACCACTTAACTACCGGAGTTGAGCACAAAACTAGCCTATAACAAAGGGTTTGTACTACCTACATTACAAGAGACCTTATCTAACACATGATCATGAAATGCATATATGGACCTGTACTTATGTTGTGAAAAGAGTCGAAATAAGTACAAAGGACTATTCAAAGAATTCATTAGCAGATAAATTTTCTTTAGTACTGTTTTTGAAAAATGAAATGCATGCATGTTAGATTTATGAATGATTGTATATCTTTGCATGGCCATATTTGTTGTTCTGAAGCATTATTAATGTCATATGGCTATCTTGATCCATGCAAGGCTAAGTGTAAAATAACATAAAATTGGCGAAATTAGTAGACGGAGCATGATTTGTGCCTGTTTAGGGCGTGACCCAAATCCTAGCGTTCTTTTTAATTACTTACAGAGTATTTATTTATTGCATTTTGCCCTACACTGCCCATATAGTTAAAAGTTTTTTATGCTTCCTCTCGAGCTGAGAGTAATCGAATGTGTTATAGCTTGTCAACAATATATGTGTCAAAGAAAGTAATATCAAGATGATATGTTTCCTCATAAACATCTTTTATATAATAAAACAAAACCCCAAGTGGGGACTTTTCCATTTCAAAAAAACTAAACCATACCTTATTTAGTAATAATATTATTTAAAAAAAAGATTATTTTCTTATTAGGTAACATTTTATATTTATCCATAATACAATTAGAAGATAAATACAAAAAATATAGATAAGAAGCAATTAACAATATGATTAAAACTTTTAAATAATTATCTTTAATAATAAAAAACTATAATTAAACATCATAAATCAAACAAAAAAAAGATTAAATTATTTGTTTTTTAATAAATAAAAATATATGATTCAAAAAAATTTAAAAAAAAACCCGCGCGTGCGCGGGCATTATAACTAGTCTACTGTAACAAAAAAAGGTAGTCTATCGTGAACATATAAACGAATAAAGCCATGGCACATTTTGCATGATTTAAAAGAAGAATATAAACGTCAACTTTATATTGGTTGATATCAACCTAAAGTTCTTTTTCTTATTTTCCCAAACAAGCAAATCTTATCATATTCATTTTAATTAGTGTATTCGAAAATTATATTCGGTCAATTCTATATTTTTATTTTTCTTTCTAAAGATGTTTACTTCTATGCTAAAACAAAACTTAACATATGTTATTATGTTACTAGTTATAATGCCCGCGCACGCGCGGGTTTTTAAATTTTTTTTTAATCATATATTTTTATTTATTAAAAAACAAATAATTTAATCTTTGTTTTGTTTGATTTATGATGTTTAATTATAGTTTTTTATTATTAAAGATAATTATTTAAAAGTTTTAATCCTATTGTTAATTGCTTCTTATCTATATTTTTTGTATTTATCTTCTACTTGTATTGTGGATAAATATAAAATGTTACCTAATAAGAAAATAATATTTTTTTTAAAATAATATTATTACTAAATAAGGTATGGTTTAGTTTTTTTGAAATGGAAAAGTCCCCACTTGGGGTTTTGTTTTATTATATAAAAGATTCGGGCTCAAGATATGTCTCTAATATGGTTTGAATATAATACTTTGTTGTGATCAATACATTAGTCTCTGACTATTAATTATCTTGATCACACATATATGCGTCTACTATAATCTGTTATAAATATACTTATTATCGAGTAGCATAAATTATTCTCATAATCTACTCGATCTCTGACTCTGACAACATTTTCTAGATCAAGGTATTTAAGAGCTATATATTTTAATCTCTTCTTGAAGATTTAGAAAAACACAAAACGAACCGACAAAGCATCGCAACATTTGTGAAGCATGTGAAATAAATTAATAATTTTTTTATTGTTATACAACATCACATGTATTAAGTGGGCCGAGAATCCTGGAACTTATTTTCAATATGTGTGTCCCATTAATTGCCTCTAGAAGTAGAAAAACATTATTTTCATGCTACAAGAACTATAATATAATATCTAGCTAGTCAAATTAGTATCAAACGATTGACTAAGAAGTCATTTCTAGCCACATTAATATGATAACTTTTAATTTATGAATTTCTATATTTTATAAACATTCTTTCAAGTTTAAGCTAGAAGATAATATCCAATCATATTGACCTATATATAGTTCCAATTATTACTTTAACAACAACTTGATAACTTAACATGTATTAAAATTTAAAGAAAGATGTGAAGATAAACATATGATATTTTATACTCCAGATGACATTAACAAGGTTTCTATCTATTATAAGTAAATGGTAATTTTGAAAATATTAATTAATGTAAAAGATACTAATATAATTTGTTATTAGAGGACTAGAAGTAAAGGATAATAGTGTGTGAGGATGATTTGGTATTTTAATTTAAAAACATTTCACTATTTTTATTAGCTAAACAAGGGAAGAGATCTAGTGATAAAAGAAATTGAAATAAAAAGAATAACAAGAAATTTGAATCACACATTTTAAATGAAATTGAAATAAGAAGAATAACAAGAAATTTGAATAACACATTTTAAATGAGTATAAGAAATTTAAAGGAAATGTATATATTTATTTATGTGCATCTGAAATGTGCCACTTTGGTTTCTTCTCATCATTCTCATTTTAATTTGAGTTCTCATTTGGTCCTCTCAACTAAACAATTATACGTCTATTTATTGGTAACTAGGACGGGTCTAAGTTGCAGTACAAAAAACAATACTAGTAATTAATGAATGCAAAAATGTCAAGCCTCATACTCGAAGTAATTAATATTGAGAAACTATTTTCTGATGTTTTATGTGTTTTAAGAAATAAATTCTAAACATCGTCTATTGTTGTCAAATATAGATGTGCTTTATGTATGAAAAAGAGCTTCTTTTGTGCTTAAAATATGTGATCGACCGACAACTCATCTACAACACAAACATAAATCAACCTGAAATAATGGAAATAAATAGTAGTACCTGTGAAACATCTTAGGATTTCTGTAAATACTTCCGGTCGGGACGTAATCAGGATCATCAAATTGAGAAGATGGACGGCTGTGATTAGTCCCAACGTCTCTAATCAAAACTCTAGCTCTACGAAGCTTGGCTTCAACCTTCTCTAGCTTTTCATCTCGTGTCTTCATCTTTCGTCTCAACAATGTCTCATCTTTCAGTTTCTTGATCATTTTAACCACTTCGTTGTTCATTTTTCCAGTTTGCTTCTTACACACATCAGATTCACACTAATCCTCCAAAAAGAACATCAAATCAGTAACACATATACGAGTCGAACTTTAATCATGTTATTTGAACTCGTTATATTAGAGCTCAAGCACAAATACAAAGCTAGCTTGAAACATATAATGAGAACAATACATGGAATTATAAGGGTCATACACCAATTCTTATTTCCATGTCTACTTGACAAATTTATAGCTATTCAAGCAAGATTCAAGTCTAACTTTATTTATTCAAAATAAGTTTGAGAATCATGTCATTGTGATTTATACATCATCTTTTCAAAATGCTTACACCACTAAAATGTTTGTTTTTACTTATTTATAGGANCCATTAATTGCCTCTAGAAGTAGAAAAACATTATTTTCATGCTACAAGAACTATAATATAATATCTAGCTAGTCAAATTAGTATCAAACGATTGACTAAGAAGTCATTTCTAGCCACATTAATATGATAACTTTTAATTTATGAATTTCTATATTTTATAAACATTCTTTCAAGTTTAAGCTAGAAGATAATATCCAATCATATTGACCTATATATAGTTCCAATTATTACTTTAACAACAACTTGATAACTTAACATGTATTAAAATTTAAAGAAAGATGTGAAGATAAACATATGATATTTTATACTCCAGATGACATTAACAAGGTTTCTATCTATTATAAGTAAATGGTAATTTTGAAAATATTACTTAATATAAAAGATAATATAATTTGTTATTAGAGGACTAGAAGTAAAGGATAATAGTGTGTGAGGATGATTTGGTATTTTAATTTAAAAACATTTCACTATTTTTATTAGCTAAACAAGGGAAGAGATCTAGTGATAAAAGAAATTGAAATAAAAAGAATAACAAGAAATTTGAATCACACATTTTAAATGAATATAAGAAATTTAAAGAGAAATGTATATATTTATATTTATGTACATCTAAAATGTGCGGCTGTGATTTCTTTGCATCATTCTCATTTTAATTTTACTTCTCATTTGGTCCTCTCAGCTAAACAATTATACGTCTATTTATTGGTAACTAGGACGGGTCTAAGTTGCAGTACAAAAAACAATACTATTAATTAATGAATGCAAAAATGTCAAGCCTCATACTCGAAGTAATTAATATTGAGAAACTATTTTATGATGTTTTATGCGTTTTAAGAAATAAATTCTAAACATGGTCTATTGTTGTCAAATATAGATGTGCTTTATGTATGAAAAAGAGCTTCTTTTGTGCTTAAAATATGTGATCGACCGACAACTCATCTACAACACAAACATAAATTAACCTGAAATAATGGAAATAAATAGTAGTACCTGTGAAACATCTTAGGATTTCTGTAAATACTTCCGGTCGGGACGTAATCAGGATCATCAAATTGAGAAGATGGACGGCTGTGATTGTCTCTGATCAAAACTCTAGCTCTACGAAGCTTGGCTTCAACCTTCTCTAGCTTTTCATCTCGTGTCTTCATCTTTCGTCTCAACAATGTCTCATCTTTCAGTTTCTTGATCATTTTAACCACTTCGTTGTTCATTTTTCCAGTTTGCTTCTTACACACATCGGATTCACACTAATCCTCCAAAAAGAACATCAAATCAGTAACACATATACGAGTCGAACTTTAATCATGTTATTTGAACTCGTTATATTAGAGCTCAAGCACAAACACAAAGCTAGCTTGAAACATATAATGAGAACAACACATGGAATTATAAGGGTCATACACCAATTCTTATTTCCATGACATGTCTACTTGACAAATTAATAGCTATTCAAGCAAGATTCAAGTCTAACTTTATTTTATTCAAAATAAGTTTGAGAATCATGTCATTGTGATTTATACACATCATCTTTTCAAAACGCTTACACCACTAAAATGTTTGTTTTTACTTATTTATAGAATGAAAAGACAATGACAAAATGGTCAAACCCAATATTATTTGGATGGCGTGTTAGAGGTGGTATGCCAAATCAATTCTAGTACTGAGTATCAAATAAACTTCTATAAAGATTTCAATAGAGTCGCGCTGAGTTCAAGCTTAGCCTATGATACTCAAATCAATTTTCTGCTAGACACAAACTCAACTCGACTCTTTTGCAGCCTTGCATGTAACTAAGAAAGTACTTTTAAGATCAACAACAAAAAAACGTACATGAAACATGGAGTAGAGTGCGGTTTTAGGGTTTAGCAGCAGTGGGGATGGCATCGGCGGGTGGTGGATATTCACCGAAGAAATAGAAAACGTTGATGAAGAAGAAGAAGAAGAAGTCCATCGCCATAGCCACGGAGATGAAGGAAGCGAGAGAAGAGATAACCGGTTAGAGGCATAAGATACCGCAACAACAAAAGCTATGGCAAAGAGTGTAACCGAAACTAGATTAGCTGTTTGATTGTTTGATCTACAAAACATGTTTAATCATGGATCTTTTTTGTTGGTTTTTTTTCCCTTTCTAGAGAGTAGAGAGATTGAGGAAAATGAGGAGAGAAAACATGAAAAGAAAGAAGGATGAATTAAGAAACACAAGGTGGTCCGGTTTGCATGTAATTTGGAAACTTCCGATTCCTTAGAATACGTCAATATGTTTTTAATGCCCCATTAAATATAGATATTTTGGTTACTATACTATATTAACTGAGTAGTTATATGTGATTACTAATAATTAATGAGTTTCAGATTTATATACAAGCAACAAGTTATTAGATTAACATCACCGAATTTGATTAATTAGTAGCGTATATATAAATTTTTTGTACTTCAATCTTCTAAATGTTTTTTTAGTTATAACATGATTTCTTTAAAGATAATGTATAAGGATGCCACCCGAATATTTGATTTTCTCATTAAACCCGTCCATTTATGAAACCTATTTTTAAGGCCACAAAAGTATGTATTTTATATATATATATATATATATATATATATATATATATATATATATATATATATATATATATATATATATATATATATATTTTATACCAATTCCGACAAAATTTATGCGATAAAACTATAAGCTAACAAAAATGAACTCGATGTCATGAACATAAATAGTAGGTGAGATATCATATCAATTATAGGTTTCGAAGCCATTTTCAATATGATAGTGATTCATCCAAATGAAAGGCATAATTGGTACTTCACACATAATTTTTTATTCATATCATTTTAATATGTCAGAATTTTGCAGATTTTTGCAAATTTGTATTTCTTTCGGCACAATTTTGTCAAAATTGGTACAAACGAAAACAAACATAACTTTAAGTTTCCCCTAAATTAATTGTAATAAATAAGTGTCTTTAATGAAAAAAGTTAAATATTCTGACAACCTCCATATACATTTTTTTTGGCTAAAAGGTCAAAAGACCCGGTAAATATATTACTCCAAAAAACGTTTAAGTACAAAGGATATGGGTGAATCTCATATCTCCATATCCTAGCCCGTTACATAGGCGGTAAAGCTTACATAACAAGATACTTCCAATTCTCTGAATAAGAACATAAACCACTACTCAAACGATAACATTAGACTCCTATGAAACAAAATTACTTCCTGCCAAGGCCTTGGAGCTTGAAATTCCCTGAAAGATCGTAGAACTGATCCGCATAGTTATCATAATCATAGTCATCATAATCATCTTCACGATCATGACCCCCACCAAATAGGTTCATTGACTCATCAAAAGTGTTCACAACGTCCTCATCATCACTGTCAGAAACAACAATGTCTCTCACATTAGAGAATGGGTTAACCCTCTTAATAGAAGAAGTAGACGGAGCCGGATAATCAACCTTTTTAATAGGATAACCATCATCATCTACGAGAGTAGCTTTCCCATCAATAAGTAGTTTTTCAAGCTCCCCAATTTTATCAACAATAGGAGTAGGACCAACCTCGTTAGCATCCATTGAGTCACTCACAAGCGGTTCTTGCGATGCATTACCAGTCTTTTGAGACCCATCCTCCTTAGCTTCCTTTGTAATACCAGAATACACATCCTTAGTCACTTCATTGGTAGGAATACCAAAGTCATCAGTATCATCCATATGGAGGGCATCAAACTGGTTTGATGTAGCAATCAGTGCACCACTCGTACTAGCCATATCAGCAGCCTTCTTCTTAGTGTCATCCGCTTTCTTAGGTTCAGGAAGAGTCGCTTTGGGTTGATAACGAAACTTCTTACCTAACACAGGTTTAGTAACTCCACCTTTACCCACAGCATTATGACCACCATTCTTACCCTTATTCTTGTGATTAACCGTTTAAAACACATCATTAACACTTTATGTGGGGTGAGTATTGGGTGGTACAGACTTAGGACACTCAGCCAGAGTATGACCAAAAATCTTACACGTATCACATCGAGGTGGTTTCCACTCGTATTCAACCCGAATCTTCTCAATAATCTAACCCGACCCATCAAGTAAGGGTATTTCAACAGTGAGGCTTTCCCTAAGCTCCTCATCCGCCTTAACTTCAATCAAATACCTATCAAAACTACTTCGGCCCGATGATTCCTTGCACATTTGACTTGTATAAGCATCTAACATTCTTGGTGTACCAATCAATCTAGCAAGAAGACTAAGACCGTCATCACAAAACATAGCAAGAGGAACATCATGGAATTTGACCCACACTGGGATGTTGGTCAAATCCTCTTTAAGTAAGTTGGTGTTCAAGGTCCATGGTTTAAGAATAATAAGGACATTTCTAATCAACCATGGACCATTTTCAAGGACATCATCAACACCTTTCTTCGAATTAAACTTAAAGAAAAAGAACCCCTTAGCATTCATCATAATCTTCTGTATACCATACTTAGCCCATATATTGCGTACATAATAATCAACAATAGAAAAAGCAACGCATTTTTTGTATTTTTCTTTTTGAGAAACACGTAAGAGGTTGCGTAAGACCGTATCGAACCATATCGAAGACTGAATATGAAAAAAAAGGTGGATCTGGACCGAGATATTGCTTGGTTCAGTTCAATTCACATTCTATATGGTAAGCCCTGTATACGGAGGTGTAGTTTGAAAAACAATGATAATAATACAAATTGACCAAAATAATAATATAAGGTAAAGGTACATGCAGGGTTCTAAATAGCGCGCCATAGCGCGAGGCGTGGCCTCCATGTTACGAAACAGGCCAAGGCGTCGTCTCTAGGCGTAGCGTGCAATAGAGCGTGATAAGGCGTGATAAAGCGCGCTATAGCGCAAGGCGTGGCGCCTTTTTTTGAAGCTTTTAAGATTTTATTTTATTTTTAATTTTTTTAAAGAAATTTATTGGACTTGAGTTTATTTGCAAGTATTTATTCGGGCTTAGTAAATCTATAACTGAGTTTTAAGCCTATTAGCTAACTAATATTGACAACTCTATAAATATTTTTTGCCGCTTTGAATCACGCTTAAAAACGCTATAACGCAACGCCTCACGCTAAAGCTTGAGGCTTGGCTATGCCGCTACGCCACGCTTCACGCTATTTATAACCTTGGGTACATGCATCCAAATGCTTATATTTAAATCTAATGATAAATAAGAAAGAATTTTATTAAAATTGCCGACTTGCAATTAGTTTATTAGTTTATGATATAGATAGATATATATTTAACAAAAACAACCCTTAGATTTGCT
Organism: Artemisia annua; assembly: GCA_014162995.1. NCBI lineage: Eukaryota > Viridiplantae > Streptophyta > Magnoliopsida > Asterales > Asteraceae > Artemisia > Artemisia annua. The sequence continues at coordinate 7,438 of LBNU01005733.1, read as the reverse complement.
AATAATATGAAAGTCATTCTTAAACCCATTAAATTTTATATTTTAATACTTCTCATACCTGTAGCAAAGCGCGATTCTTGTTTACTCGTTTATCAACATTATAAGAATTTATATGGTAATAGTATATAAAGAAAGATATTTATGTTGATATTAAGATAAGATATAACTTTTTTCTCTCTTTTTCTTTAAGCTCGAGATATAATTTAGTTAACTATGCTAAGATATTTCTTTTACGTCACAGATATGTTGATCTAGGAGTTTCAATTATGTTTCTATTGTCGCTACGAAATTTTGACTTGACTGGCTAGGAGTTATGATGATATTTCTTTATTGTAAAAGATAAGGAAATCTAATTATCTTATAAAGCATTTAGGCCTACTAAATATAAAAATACTTAAAATTAATCATTACTATCATCAAAGCTACATGTACAACTAATTTAAACACACAAATGGCATTAAGCTTAAAATGGTAAATTAAACACACTAATGACATTAAATATCTTAAAATTAAGTAATACAACTAACAAAGCAATATGTACAAGTAAATTAGATACAATTTTGAAACATTAAATATCTCTTAAACTTAATTTCCTAACATTAAACTCATTAAATATCAAAAGTCTTAAAATTAAGACATACAACATATAAAGCACTTGATACAAATTAATTAAACACATATATAAAAAAAAACTTAAAATTAAGAATAAAACATTAAACACTAATTAACATTATTTTTAAAGCACCCCTATAATAAAAAATACATGTTATACTCCGTAATACACATTGTACAAACAAATAAAACACACAAAGTTTTATACAATTTACATGCTACTAAATTGATGGTACATATGATTTTGAAAACCGGACCGGACCAACGGGTTTAACCGGACCGGACCAACGGCTCAACTGGACCGGACCAACGAGTTCAACCGGAACCCGAAGTCGCCATTGATTCGGCTAGCCAATAAAAGCCGTTCAAAAACGAAACAAAGGATGACCCGTCGGAATCGGTAAAAATGGGTGAATTGGGTCGGACTGAGATCATTTTTTCTCCGGTTAATGAGTTCGCCATTGTTATTTTGTTGGCGTCTAAACTTTAATCACAGGGTACCCGCCGCTGCAACGCTCGGGTACCTTGCTAGTTTCGTATAACGACTTTTTTTATTTTTCCGAGTAATAATATGTCCAAAATGTCGTTGCGATAATATGTCCAAGTAAAATAATATGTCCAAGTAAAATAAGAACCTCTCATTTCTCATCTCTCAAAACAAACAATCACCATAACCATCTCTTGCAGCCACCAGCATTTTTCTCAAATTTGGTTTGTTCATTTTTATTCAAAGATAAGGAAATTTGGAATAACGACATATTTCATTTTCCCGGGTAATTAACGCGTGCGTCGACTCATGAAAGTTCAAAATGTCGTTGCATTAATGTGTCCAAGTAAAATAAGATCTAATAGAGCTCAAGCACAAAAACAAAGCTAGCTTGAAACATATAATGAGAACAACACATGAAATTATAAGGGCCATACTCCAATTCTTATTTCCATGTCTACTTGACAAAATTAGAGCTACTCAAGCAAGATTCTAAGTCTAACTTTATTTTATCTATGTTATCTAATAAAATGGAGTTTTGTACCACCATCTTAAGCTTGGAGCATTAAAATTCCAATTAATATTCTGACGTGTACCTGCCATATTTACCTCCGATGTACAAACACCCGCTGCAATCATTTTTCTCAAATACGCTCCTTGGTGACTTCTTTTTCACATTCAATTCAAACACCACAAAACTTCTTCCATACGGTTCTCTCACAAATCAATCGCCAGTTACAAATCACCATTAAATGTCGATTCAAACAAATCAATCGCCAGTTACAAGTCACCAATTAATTTCAACGCATTCAAAAAAAACCCCCCAAAAATAACCTACAGATTGGTGTGTATATATTTGATTCAATCATTAACATCAACCCTAATAATGGGGGAAGATGCCGGTAAATTTACTACTATCAAATTTGTTATCATTGAGCTTATTTTTCTAATAGTTGGATTTGGTTGTTTGATTTGTGTGTTTCTTTTATTGAGTTTGCTATAGGGTTCTTCATTTGATTTTGATCACAATTACTGGACGCACACCAACAGTTTGATGAAATGCTTGAAAGAAAAAGACATGCTTAA
>LBNU01005732.1:47017-62372 GCA_014162995.1 Artemisia annua | reverse complement strand
AGTTTTGTTAATTTTGGGACCAAGAACTTGAAATAATTCTTAGATGAAACTATGGCTTTTGAACCACTAAAAACGGACTTATAACGCAAGGAAATTATGCAAAAACAAAATTGTACTAGACATATAAGTTTTTCCGAAAATTGCTTGCTGATGTACGAATTTACTTGGGTCAAAAACGGCCTTAGACCTTTCCAAAACTTGCCAAAACTATTGAAAAATTTAGTATATATTTTTACCTTTCCGGGGATTAAGAACTTGAAAATCGGCCTTAACGAATTTAGTTATGTTTTTTCGAAAGTTTTATTTTCGACTTATTAATACCAGCACTTACCAGAAATTTTCTAAGTATACTTAGAAACACCATGTTGAGAAGCTATTTTCCCGGTCAATGACTTTAGTTCTTAGAGTTTTGGACCTCAGGAACAAAAAGTTAGAGCACCTGGCCTAGTTTTTAAATCAAAAGCGTTTGTCATTGGACTTAAAATGAGGTATTCTACAGTATCCAAACATTCATAAAAATCTGCCCAGAAATGGCAGCTTTGCCTAAAATACCATACTCTCGACCATTTAGTAAAAATCTAGACACTATTGGAGCAAACTTCACCCTTGAACATTTTGAGGCTTGGCTGACTAGGCTTTCCAGAATACCAATTTTATTTCCAACTGCTCAATATTCACTGATTTACAACTAGTTTTCTGAAGCTTTTTTACGTATTTCAAAAATTGACTAAGTGTTGTATCCTTACGTCTAAGAAGCTAATTTCATATATTTCACTATATGACTTACCGTATACTTATTAAACCATATGACTGTAATATTCACCATACTATAGAGATATAAATTATATTTTCCAACAATACATTTTTTGAATACAAAAACAGCTGTATAGATATAGTGCAAAGTGCTACATTGACCGATTTCTAATCTAATTAGATTACTGCATTCATTATAGGGTTGCGATTAGGGATTGCCACCTATTACTTCAGTTAATACATTCCACATTAATTGTGCCCATTCTTTGGAGGTGAGTTTTCATAGCCCCCGTTTACATTTTTATTGTTTTCAATTCCCACGGGGGAGAATACATTGCACCATTTTCATCGGCCTAGTATCAATCCATAACATTACTTAGTACTACATTGCCATGTTTTAAGTCCCACCATCATGAACGTTATTTGTTTTTAAGCGAGAGTGAAGTGGAATAGATCTATGAGAGTGACGGCTCCATCCGTGTTGGGGTTACCAACGGTCAAGCGGATGCATTTCATTTGATTCTTCAAGGTTGTTTGGCAAAGCACTCCATTTTGGGATTACCTCAGTCTAGCTTCGGGTCATGGCTTAAAGTATTATTGTCAATTTTACACCATTGCGGGTAGTTCATACAATCATGTGGACGGGTTATCATACACTTTATTTATGTTTATCGTTTATACATTCAATTTCCTAAACCTATGATTTTCACCAACAATTTTTTTTTAAATTTGGGTTGACCGTTTTAGTAAGTTATTTTCAGGATTACTAAGATAACAACATGTGACTTGCATATGGACCATCATGGGAGTCGAAAGTCGACGCGTCTTACTTTCTTTATGCACTTATGTAAGGTTTGATCAAGTTGAACTATTTTTCATGAACTTGTAACACCATATGGGACCTATTTTTGTAACTCTGAATTTTTAATGATCAAACGATGTTTTTTCAAAACGACACTTTTAGGTCGTTCAATATAACTTGTATGAGATGGCCCGGTTCGTTACACCCAGGTATTCCATTCCGCTTGCCCATCAAACAGTAAATTCGGTGTGACAGGTGTACATACTGTTTGTTTTACTTAATTGATCAGCCGGGGGAGTCGTTATATCTTGTTTATACTTACATGTGTTATGCACTTTGATGTTTTCAGTTTAGATTGAAACAAAGAAATTGACAAATGATGAACTCCCGCGTAGTGTGTTTGTGGATCAAAGGAAGGCAAAAACAAAGCAGGAGAATATCCAGCATGCTGGATTACGATACATGGCAGATAAACTGTTAAATTTGGACTGCCAAATTCTAGTATTATGTTTATTACCGCCAGCATTAACATTGTTATTAAGCCGTACTAATTGTATAGTAGCAGTACTTAACTTTTAAATACCAAAATTCCCATATTTTTTTTTTGCAGAAAAGAAGCCGGACGAAAAGATCAAGGAAGGAACCTTGGAGTTGATGGTGGCACTGTGCCATGCAGTTTGTGTTGGTAAGGAAAAAGGGGGAGTTATGCAAGAGGGAGGTGGGAAGTGGGTACAACAAGAACGTATTTCTTGATTCTGCCTGAAGCAGAAAAGAACTGATGAAAACTTGAGTTAACTTCAACTCACTTGATCATGGAGAGAATCGAGTGTCAGAAAAAAGATCACTGGTCAAGGAACTCTCCGACGAGATGATGTCAAAGATGCGCAGGTCAAGAAATTGTCCACTGAGAATGGCGAAACAAAGGACTGGTTGCTAACCTGATGAGTGCGTTTTGAATCACAAGGGATGCAGTTTCATTTTGGCATCTCAATTTGCATTTAGACTCAGATGTAAGCCAACTTTTATGTTGTTAACAATTTCATTTTCTAATGCCAACACCATTATCATTTTCTTAATTTATATTGCACGTGCGAACTCCAATGGCCCATTCAATATATAGAATATCAGTGCTAATGAAGGGGTGGCAACGGAACTCGGTCAAATTGGTGCGGCGTGTTCAGGAAGAAGCCTTAATTGGACTGAGACTTGGAAAATCATAGTACCGCTAATGGAACAATGGTAAAGGAATAAAACCATCCCTTTGATTTTTTAATTTGACGATACATGACTATGTACCGTGTTTTTATATATCCATATAGGAACAACGGTGTTCAAAATGTAAGAAAACGCCAAAGTCACGAACAAACAGGCCTGCCAAAGATTCCCAATCGCAAGGGAATGGTCTCCGACAACAGAACTACCAAAAAGTATGTATTTTCACATGTTTCTTTTTATCATTTTTTTTAATATTGTACCGGGTTTTATATATACGTATAGGAACCTTTGTTATCAATGTCGCGACCTAAGAAAACGAGCTAAGTCACAACGCAACGGGTTCTCCAGCTTCCCTATCGGCAGGGTAATGTGTTCCAACAACAACCCACTACCAACAGGTTGTATTCGAACATGCTTTTTTTGTTATTCTTTTGTTTAATAATTTTCTGATATATACATGCAAAATTCTTTATTTTTTAACACTTCAATGCAAACTGTGTGAACATTAAAGAAAACAAATGTTGTTGGGCTATGGGTACCATTACAAAAACACAAGGAAAACAAATGCTGCATAACAACCACTCCAATGATTGCCTACAAAGTCTCAATTGATAAATGTTAGTGGATGCGCAATCATACGGAACGTAGGGAATAATGGGCTTAGACTGTTGAGTCAAAGCTTAGGTGGTTTCTGGTGCATGGCCAAGGTCAAGTTATTCTTGATGAGGAGTACGTAATTACATGTTGTTTTTCAACCACATTACTGATAATTCTTCTATTATAATTCAACTGTTAGATATATACAAGGCGTCTTTTGTTTAACTACAGGTTACCCACCACCTACGAAACAAAGGTTAGTGAAAACATTCCTTGCAGGCTAAAGTACCAACGAAGCGAAAACATTTGGTGTCTCTATGATGCTTGCAAAGCAGCTTAAGTCGGGGAAGGAATTCAAAGGCTTTAACTTATGCTAGTTTGGAAAAAAAAAAAAAGAAAAAATTTGATATTATGGACATTAAAATTGTTATATTTTTGGTTCAGTTATAAATTTAAAAACATTATAGTTTTATTGAATTTCAAATGCTTTTTTGTTTTTAATTCGTTTTTAATTTATATTACTAGCAGAGTAAACTCTGATCCAACAGCACTAACTTCAGTACGTAAAGTACTAACATCATTGGTCACTCTTTCTTTATTCGATGTGGTGACTAAATATTATCAATGCCACACAAATTAAAATCCATGCTGCCATTGGATGATCATATAGTCACACAAATACAGCATATGGTCAACACTTATTAACGCTTTTGGCCACTGTTTGCCTTAATTGTATTGTGTGACTAAATACCCAAAACAACATGGTTTTGTGTGAATAAATGTTACAAAAGGGCACACAAACATAAATTAATTGGCCATTGGTCATCAATTAGTCACACAAAATACCAATTTTCTTCATTTAAACAACATATGCGTCACACTTTATTAACGCTTTTGGCCACTGTTTGCTTAATTGTATGTGGACTAAATACCCAAAACAAACAATGGTTTGGTGCTGGACTAAATGTTACAAAAGGCCACACAACATAAAAAATTAAACGTGGCCATTGCGATGATCAATAGTCACACAAACTACAAATTTCTTCACTTATAAAAACATTATGGTCCACTTATTAACGCTTTTGGCCACTGCTTTGTTAATTTGTTGTGACAAATACCCAAAACAAACATTGCGTTTGTGTTGACTAAATGTACAAAAGCGGCCCCCATTAAACATAAAATTAACGCTGGGCCATTGGGATGATCAATAGTCACAACAAACTACAAATTTCTTCACTTCAAACAACATATTGGTTCACACTTATTAACGCTTTTGGCCACTTGGTTGTTAAACTTTATGTGACTAAATACCCAAAACAAACAGGATTTCTGCGTGACTAAATGTTACAAAAGGACACAAAGATAAAATAACGGGCCATTGGACGGGATCAATATTACACAAAATACACTTTGTTCACTTTAAGAGCAATGGTCACACTTATTAACGCTTTTTGGCCACTGTTTGTTACTTGTAATGTGACTTAATATCCAAACAAACAGGTTTGTGTGGACTAAATTTTACAAAAGCCACACAGAAATAAAATTCATGGTGGCCATTGGATGACCAATAGTACACAAAATACACATTTGTTCACTTTAAAGAGCATATGGTCACACGTGTGATGTGACACTTTTGGCCACTTTGTTTTAAATTGTATGTGACCTAACTCCAAAAAAAGCAAACACCCATTGCGTTGACTAAATCATCACAAACGTCACATTATTGTTTATATTCATGTGGCCAAAGGACTGGAAAATAGTCACACATAATACACGTTTACTAGAAAGCGCTCATCTCAATCGTCACATATGTTTATATTATTTATGTGGCCAAAGGACAAACAATAGGTTACTCTCAAAAAATATTCGTGTGACTATAAGGTATTTACGGTCACGGATAATGACTAATCCAACAAGAAACTTGTGCCTATTTGTACACATATTCGGGGTTTTGGTCACTCTTTTTTGATGGAAAAGGCCATGAACTCAACAACGTCACCATATGCCACCTACGGTGCGGGACTTGGGTGACCACGGGAACGAAAAACGTGTGTGACTATATGCCTATCGCTACGCATTTTGGGCGTGACTGATAGAACTTTTTGTTCCAGGATATCATGAATAAGATTAATAAATTCTTTGACGATATTAAGAACATACACCATTATACCTATCGATATTATTTCTTTTACACTCATTTTTTGGACTAATAAGATCATGCGTTTTGACCTCATTATATTAATTACACACGTAACTAAATTTCATGCTCTTAAGCCTAAACCAACCAAAAATTCCTTAAACCTTTTTAAATTTATTTGAATATCGTTTATTCAAAAATTTGGTAATTGGTAACTTAAATACTGCCGTTTACTATTCTAGTCACGTGTCAGGTGCCGTCACTATCACTATTTGATTTTCATCCTCGGATTACTATCGCTAAGGTGAAGTTTAACCCCATTTTAATTATACTTGTTTTACAACTAAGGCGGTGAGAAACATGCAAAACATTTTCTGGACCAACTATACTAATTTTATTTTTCCAAAACTATTGCGTAGTTAGCCTAAGCCCCTGAACCCACTGTATATGCCCACTTTCATGAAGCCGTTAGTTCCTGCTAGGAAGCGCGATTGTTAATAAATAATCTTATTTGGGGTGACTCCCCCCGTTCGGTTGGGGCAGACGGGTCAATGCGGGAAGTCACCAAGTCCGGATTACGAGTGTATTGGGGTTAACACTCGCCATGGCCCTGATTTATATTTATGTGCTTATTATGTAGCGCACTGAACTGTCTAGCTCTCGGTACATTGAATTGTGCTGCGCGATAGACTTTTGTATGACATTATATGTGTTGTAATGCTCGTACTCAAAACTATTGGTTCCACACTGATTACTAAACCTATAGACTCACCAGCTTTTTTCGCTTTTAGCATGTTTTTCTCAGGTGTTTGATACTGCAGGCATGCAAGGCGTTGGTCATAAAACTATTTACCGAAGTGTTTTCACACAATGTTATGACTTGTTTATGGGACCATTAAACTTTGAGCTTACCTTTTTATTCTCAAAACTTGATGTAAACTTGAATTTTTTAATCTAATTATTTTGGGATCTTTATTCGTTCTTATTACCGTGTTGTGATTTCCAACTAGTAGCAATGACCCGAATGCATTCGTCGTTACCGATTTTGGGGTGTGTACAAGTATGGTGAAGATTAAGTAGTGAAGTAGTGAAGAAGTGAAGTGTGAAGAAGGTTGTGTTGTGAACGAATAGTGGACGAAGTTGTGGGTGCTGCTCAAGTTGTGAAGAAGTCGCTGGTGTGTTGTGGAGGATTGTTCTAGCTACTATTAGGACCCGACATTTAGCTTGTGTCGTTAAGCCGGTGTAAGCAAAAGGTTGTGTAAGGTTTTCTCCGCCATAAGGGAGCCTTGTTACATAGTGAAGAAAACTCCCGAGTTGGTGCTCGGGGAGTGGAGCTAGGCGAGAGGAGATTGTAGCCGAACCACTATAAATCCTTTGGTCTCACGGTGCCATTTTTCCAACTCTCATCCTTTTACTGTATTTACTTTATTCAACTTGTCATATTATAATATACTTGTTGATATCGTTGCTTATAATTGTGCAAGTCTATTGTTGAAACATAAAGTTTGAATTGGTGTTTTGATAAACAAGGTTTTTGTAAATTAAAAAGACGTAAAACTATTCAACCCCCCCCCCTTCTAGTTTTCCCCATCTCTGTTAAGTTGGCCCATGTGCCACACACGTGAGGGTAAAATTGTCATTTCAAGTATACTGATAGCATTTAAAGCCCGTCATTTCACTTATACGTATCATCCAAATACCATTTTCCCTCCAACTCTCTTCTCACACACATCAAACCTTTCAATTCATCAGATACAATTGGAACCCTAATCCCCAAATCAGGTCAAACCCTAAACAATAAACTTTGCAATGGTCTTATTAGTTTGGCTGTTGCGCGATTCAAATAAAAATGAAGAAAAGGTCGATTACATAGATGCTTATGGTAAGATACCGATTATGGGTTTAACGTTTGTGTTGTTGATTAATAGCAATTCTGTTTTGATTGTATTTTCAATAATAATAGTGAAAAAAAACCCTAATTAACAATGTGATTTTTTTGGGGGTTTTTGCAGGCACTGATTCCAACATGTTTTCTATGAAGATTCATCATGGAGGGATGTTTACTGACCCACCAGGAAGGATGTACGTAAATGGTAAAGAAAGTTTATTGATAATGTAGACACTGACTTGTTTTCAGTGATAGAGTTGAATGACATGATCATGAAGATAGGGTATAGAGGGGATAAGAAAATGTACTACCAATATATGGTACCTAATTCTGATTTAGACAATGGGCTTAGAGCTTTAGGTAGTGACCAAGATGTTCATGATCTTTCTAGTTATGTTTTGTTTGGTCATAAGTTGATAAATGTGTACATTGCACATGGAGAATCTAAATTGGACACTTACAACCCTCCACCAACTAAGAAGTGTACTATTATTGAGTTAGAAGATGATGCACCAGTTGCTTCTAGATCAGTTAGGAAACAACTAATGTTACAATGGAATGATAGTATAGGTGGTCAAAGCAGTGTTAATGAGATTGGTGAAAGTAGTGTGGCTAATGAAGTGGGTGTGACAACCCGCAAATTTCGGATTTGATATCCTGCTCGATATATGAGCCTATCTGCAGTCCTTAAGTCATTGATAGGTGGTCTTGACTATTTTACGCGAGATTTGACTCTAAAACGAATAAAGCACGAATAATAATGATTTTGGGTGTCGAGAATTAAAGATATACGTATTTATAATCACAATTTATGTAAAATCAATTCTAAAGCCAATGGAAATGGTTTCGGGTGCTCGGGAAATAGTTACGACGCGTTTTATTAGTTCCGTTCACGTTTCGTTAAAGATATGAGAAAAACTACACAATTGGTCCCCGAGGGAGCGATAGGGTTTGCTAGGAGTCCCCATTCACTCCACCCACCCTATAAATATAACATTTATAAAAATTTTAGGGTTTCATTTGTTTTTCCCTTCTCTCCTTCTTTTCCCAGCCGACACCTTCACCCCACACCTCCCTCTCATTTTCCGGCCATTTTCCGGCCTATTGTGCCACCACCGCCGCGAGTGGTGTTACACCACCACCACCACCAACATCCCCATCTCATTTCCCATCTAATGATGTACCCCACGCGCTATCAAACGCACCCTAACACCATTTCCAGTCAAGGTTCATGCTCGAATCCACCACCACTTTTCTCCTTTCGTGTGTCTTGATAGCCGAAGGTTGAAAGTGGGATTATCTCGCTGTTTAGGAGGCGTTTATGCCTCGGTTTGACCCACAACCCACGAGTTTCAAGGGTTCTCGTTGATAACGAAAAAGATAACAAATGAACGAGCTTAAAAATGTGTTTGGTATCGTTTGGTTCTTGTGTTGTGTTGTTTTCGAGTCATATGTGATAATGCCGTGAGTATTAAACTCACGGCCAAGGTTGGTTTTCATTGTTGTTGGTGTTTGACTACTCGGATTGATGTGGGTATAGATTAGGATTAGGCTAGGTTTAGATTTGGTTGTGTTATGGTTTAGCCGAGAGATTAGGATAGTTGGGAGATGGATTTGAATGTGTTAGTGTAGTTGAGAGTTGGGTTCGGATGTGGATTTGGGTCACCGAGTTGTTGGTGTTGGATTCTTGATGTTGTCGATTGTGTTGTTGTTGTTATCCTTGTTGTTGTGTCTGCTATTGTTGCTGTTGTTGGACATGGACAAAGGGGTCCGTTTGGTTGCCTGGTTGTGTTGCCCGAGAGGTAGAGCCGAGACCACTAGGGTCTCGGCAAGTATTGGGTTATTATTGATGTTGTTGTTGTCGTGGTATTATAAGTGACGGGGAGTAGGATTAAATGGTTGAGTTGTGATTACGGATTTTGGTTTAGTGATTAGGATAGGATTGTGATGGATTCACCTAAGACTCCTAGTCTTGTTGATCCCGACCAAGCCAAGGTTAAAGACATTTACATAATTTTTTTAGATATTGACTATTTGACCCTGAATGAAAAACGACTCGAAGCGATATAACCGTAAAAAATAATATTACACAAATGATTGTGACACGATTTTTTATTGAAAATCGTGCATCATGGTCGGAAAAATTAGATGATGCACTCTGGGCTTTCCGTACGGCTTACAAAACACCCATCGGGTGTACGCCTTACAAGCTTGTGTACGGGAAAGCGTGCCATCTTCCGATCGAGCTTGAGCATAAAGCCTATTGGGCCCTCAAGCGCGCCAATTTCGACCTCCAAAATGCGGGTGATCACAGAAAAGTTCAAATGAATGAATTGAGTGAACTTCGTGATCAGGCCTATGAAAACTCTTTGATCTACAAGGAAAAAACAAAGAAGCTCCATGACTCAAAGATCAAAAACCGCGTTTTCAACATTGGTGATCGAGTCCTTCTTTTTAACTCAAGATTAAAGATCTTCTCGGGTAAATTGAAAACCCGTTGGACCGGACCATTCACCATTGCTAAAGTTTATCCTTATGGGACCGTCGAATTATCTCAAAATGACGGGCCAAATTTCAAAGTGAATGGGCATCGGTTGAAGCATTACTTTGGAGAGGACATACCATCTATGGTTGTCCCGGATCTCCAAACTTTCCCCAAGGACAATTGAATTCGGGGATCGAGTCAAGCTAGCGACTCGGTGAACAAAAACAGTAGCAAAGCATATGGGTTTTCACCCGTATTTCTAACTTCTTTCTACTTTCTAACACCCAAGTGTGGGGGAGTGGCCGTCCCCTGCAGCTTTTTCAATGAATGTATATAAAATCTCTTAAAAAAATGTATGATTGTCTGAATAATATAAATAAAGTGAAACATCCAATTTCCGCAGTTAGCTTAGAATATTGTCTTGCTTTCCGTTCGAAGATTCGGCATAATAGCCGGGACTTTGAATATTGAGGACAATATTCAATTCTAAGTGTGGGGGGAAATTCTAGCGAATTTTATCACATTATATCATCTAGTACCCCCGTTTTTGGCCAAAAATTTTTCAAAAATTTTTCAGTAGTATTCTAATAAATTGTCGGGAAATATTGTTTTAAAGAATTGAATTTATTTAAAGTCTATAGACTTGGAAAAGTTATATAAATGGATGCGTCATGCCGAAATTTATAGACTTTTCTAAACTTACATTTTATTTCTAAACTTACACTTTATTTCTAAACCTTTTTAAGATTTCTTTTATACAACCCGACAAAGAATTCAAAAGGGATGGTTTTATTTAATCGTTAAAACCTTTTTGAATTATTAACTTGTGATTTTCTTATAAAACTTATTGAGCTATTCTAAACTATTTGGGATTATGGGGTAAATACCGAAGCTAACCGATTGGCCTATTTTATATTAAATAGTTAATTGTCGTCATTTTCTATATTTTCTTCGATTAACTTGATTTTAGTTAGTATCCATTGATTATGTTGATGTTTATTACTCTTCGGCGTGAGTTGCATGTCGATGCCTTGTTCATTTGGCGTGAGTTGTATGTTGACGTCTTTTCATTTTGAGTGAGTTGTATCTCGAGTCTATGTCTTCTTACCACACCACACGAAACATAAAGCTTTCTTAAGAAACATTGATACTAAGCTTTTTATAAGTAATGATTTGAGTAATCCACGAAAACTATGACACATCGTCTTTTATAGACTTTGTTATTATACGAGCTATATTTTGAGATAATCGTATGCGTATTAGGATGTACCCTCATGTTCGTACTACTTGGTGCCGTCGTGCCCATCTTTTGGATCTCGTTGTGATTAGCTCTAGATGCCAAGTTGTGTCGGTCGTGAATTCTTGCATTGCTGTGGCTAAGGTGAGTTCATAGCCCCCTTCTTTTAAATAAGTTTTCATAACTATTTTGGGGGAGAATACATGCTCTTTTACTAAATGCAATGATTGCTTACTTGAGTACGTGAACGATTTGATTAAGTTGAATGATTGATTGATTGATTGATTGAGTGATTTATCGAAGTATTTGAATTAAGTATTTGAAGGCATTATGTGATTGCCTGTTTATATGAGAGCTTTCTAGCTCAAACTGTTTTACTTGGACCTGCTACTGTTTCGTTTTGCTATTGTGTGGACTAGTTTTAGGGTAGACGGTGGTAGTCGTTGACCTAGAGCTAGGGCGTTTGACCCTAGTTTGGAATAGACGCTATCGCGGCCTAGGTTCGGGGCAGTCTTGGGTGGTTCCTTGCTGTAGCCTGACTAGTGACCGCTGAGAGGCCTGCTCACTATGACCATTCATCTTTCCTAAGATGATAAACGATTGATTGATTGAGATTGAGATTGTGATTGAGATTGTGATTGTGATTATGAGTCTACACCTACTCTAGTTACACATAGCACTAAAACCTTTCAGGTCCTAAACTGTTTTTGTAACTTAAACTCTATGGACTCACCAGCGTAAGCTGACCTTTAGCGTGTATTCTCAGGTTTAAGGCGTTAGCTCACTAATTGAAGGCGCATGGCAAATGGCATGGTCATAGGCGACTCTGATGAACATTTGGGACTACTACTACAATTCTTTTATGGGCCTATTTCCGCACTGTTTTTATATCATGTAAACTTTATGTCTTACATGACAACTTTTATTTTATATTAATGAAATAAAAACCATTCTTTGTGCCTCGTGTTATGATACCAATTTAGTAGCACCCCAATGCATGTATGCTTCCGCTAGACCCGAATTTTGGGGGTGTTACATCATAACATTTGTAGTCTTCTAGGGTCATTAGCAATCCAATTTAGTCAAATCTTTTGCAAAATTCAAAAAGTCAAATTTCATTAGGAAAATTGTTTGAATAAACTTCAGAATTTTGTGCAAGGTTTAATCTTGGGTTCTAGGGTTAGTGCTTTTGGTTTAACAATATTTGGTTGGTCATAAATGTCTTGGATTTTTGTTGATTTTTGTTGAGCTTATCTGAGTGCTTATTCTGGGCTTAACTTTGGGCTGAATTTCAAAAACCTCCCCTGCACCCAGGTTTTTAACAATTTTCTTTTGGCCATAAGTTGGTCAATTCTTGACCAAAGGTTGTGATTTTTGTTGATTTGGAACCCCACCTAGGTAGTCTTTAGGCTTATGTGCTTGGTCTTCCTTATTGAGCTTATCTAGTGCTTACTAATAAGCCATCTTTTGGCCTACTTTTGACTGCATTCTGATTTATACTCAGTATTCTGAGTGTGAGTGATTGTGTGTTCTTCCTTGATCTTAGCTGTTGTTATTGTCATTATTGTTGTTATTAGTTGCTATTATTCTTGTTGATTAGTTTCTTCAGTCATTTTTGAGCTTATTGGCTTAATAGGCCATTTGCTTATTCTTGTTGTTGTTCTTGTTGATTCTGTTGCATTTTGATTGTGTTCTTGCTGTGTTCTTGTTGATTGTTAATTGTTGTTGAAGCTTGTTGCTGTTGTACTTGTTGAAGGAAATTAGCTTCAAGCTTATTTGAAGCTTTTGGCTTAACTCTCTTCACTATTTTGAACTCTAAACCTCATAAGCTCACTGTTATTTACATAAGCTCCCACAAAGCTCATTTTTGAGTTCTAGGAAGTTTGTTTTTGCAGAAGTTGTCTATTTTCAGTGTCTTAGTAGTTTTGTGAAAAGAAAAATCAAAAATCATCAAATTTAAATTTAGTGATAGCTTCTATTTAATAGAAGTTATTTTTAAATAAAAATATGTTTTTCATCATCTAGGTGTTTGTAGGTTTCTATTTTCACTTTTATTTTCGTACGTAGACGTTTTTAATTAAACGTAAACGTACATTTTTTTAGATTTGTAACGTTTGCATATTTCAGTAATCATTTGTAGTGTTTGTCTATCATTTTAATTCATAATTTCGTAGTTTAATTTCAATCAATCTCTTTTTCCAATCATCGTTTCATAATCACTTGATCTCAAATTCGTTTTCGATACAATTCACTCCTCGTCGGGATTTAAACGACCCGGGGAATTTCTATACTCTCCTTGGTGCATTGTGCCTTTTATAGTTTGACTTTAGTTGACCAATTCATTGGTTGACTTTTGTTGACTGTTTCAGACTCAATCAATCGGCCCCGGACCGCCTCAGTACCGATTCACGATTTTTGCAACATTGTGAGAAATTAATGTAGAAACTTAGGTGTTAAACAAAACTAATCATGTTTCCCATAGTTAGGAATTGCATTCTTATAAACTATTAACATGTTTACTAAAACACCCCATGTCAAATTCTTGCAAAAATTTCTCACAAATAGGACAAATATTTTTTCGTCTCACATTGTGAATACAAAATCAAAACGTTATGTTTAAAACATCACTTGCATAATGTCTCTTGAATGCTAAAGGGAATACATAACCAATATGTATTTTCGGGTACATTCAAACAAAGCTACATTGAACTAGGAGCATTTGGGTTATCTTTTGTTTTATAACAAAACTTGCACTATAAAAACGTTTTGAGCATCAAAATGAGTCAAGATAACCGCACCCCCACATGGTTTTCATATAGGCACACACTAGAAAATCTACATTGCAATAGTCGTTAACATAGACTAAAATGTGATATTTTATTTTTCTAGGAATCATCATGCCTCCCGTGACTCATTACGATAACAAAGACACCATTAAGTACCTTCCAAAACACCACAAAACCAAAGGCCTTACCGAAAACCAAATCAACATCTTCAAAGCCCTAGAAAAGAGATATGTCCATGAGGGTAGAACCATCGACCCATCCTTCCTAGCCGGAACAAACCTACCCGCCGAATTTGCGGCCATTAACTTTGATTGTCTCTTAGAGATAAACGAGCCTATTTGTCCTAGGTTCATTCTAGAGTTCTATGCTTCCGTCAACCTCTCCTCCGATGATTATGGACGTATGTCTATAAATTTCTCGGCTAGTGGCCATCCTTACTCCTTCACCCTAGATGAGTTTGCTCAAATCCTAGGTGTCCCAAACCGTGGTACTTGCATCTACACCGACAAGCATACCCTCTCAACTCTTGACACGCTCATTGACCGCATTCATCCCTATGATACACCTCTTGTGTCAAAAGATGTACTTCGTGACCACCTCTTCATTAGGACCACCACCACTAGGAGAACCCGTTCGGGAAATGAGGTTAACAAGGATCCATATGGAATGGAACTCAATGAACTCAAGCCCCAATTCGAGAAATGGGAGGAAGTCCTTAGAGCCAATGTCATTAGCACCCTAGGAAACCTGGATCATATCAATGTTTGCCTTTGCTACATGCTCTACTCCTTGTCCGTTAGGCAACCCTTCAACCTTGCCTACTACATGGCCAAGAGAATGGCCGACATTCCTGTGCAAGGCACAACGGCTATGCCGTATGGAATGCTCTTGACCCGTCTCTTTAGGTTCATCTCCCCCATTCCTCCAACTCCTAGAGGTCTTCGCCTAGACTACTCTCTCATTCCACACACATTTGTCCCACTTAGTGATAAGAGAGTCTACAAAACCAAGGCAAACGCCCTCACCCTCCTACCTCATCATCATCATCTTCAATGAGTGAAGATGAGACTTTGCCCAACTCTAGGATTCCACCTCTGGAATACCTTTCACAACTTCCAACTATTCCTAATGAGTCGGCGGAGTTCAAGCAAACGAAGGGGATGTTCAAGAACATCGGGAGGTTCCTTGGCAAGCTCAAGAAGAAGATTGACCGTCAATGAGAGTGGGTGTGTAGGAGTGTTTGGCACTAGGTGCTATTTGAACAATTTGGTCATTTGAACAATGTGTGTTATGTTTTTATGTGTTGGTAGTATATTTGGTACAATTTGGAACATGTATGAACTAACTTTGATGCAGGATGACAACATTTGGCATGTTGTCAAATTTTCAAGTTTATGAAAATTTCACTAAGTATAGTGAAATTCGCTAGCCCCCGGTCAAAGTCCAACCGTATGC
>LBNU01005732.1:35892-46989 GCA_014162995.1 Artemisia annua | reverse complement strand
TGTGTTATGTTTTTATGTGTTGGTAGTATATTTGGTACAATTTGGAACATGTATGAACTAACTTTGATGCAGGATGACAACATTTGGCATGTTGTCAAATTTTCAAGTTTATGAAAAATTTCACTAAGTATAGTGAAATTTGCTAGCCCCCGGTCAAAGTCCAACCGTATGCGTGTTTACATGTCCAATTTTTGCATTTCCTAACCAGATATGAATTATATTTTCACTTTTAAGAGTTTTCGGAAAATTTGAAAATCGTCTTGCGGGTCAAAATAGTGGACTGCCATTATTTAAAGGTCTGGCGGAACTGGCGGTACCCTCAGAAGGGTTCCGCCAGTGTAAATTTCTGGGCAACCCAGAAATGGCCCGGGCAACCCAGAAATGGCCCAACGGATTCCGCGGAACCCTCAAATGTGTTCCGCCCGTGTAGTCCGAAGGTTCCGTCAGTTCACCTGGAAATTTTTATTCGTTTTCAAAATTTTAGAAATCCAAACTTCCTCAAATCAACCTTATATGTTAGAAACTCATTCCCTATTAGTTTATAACATCATTAGGAGTATTCTAAGATTCTAAAACCAATAGGAATCCCTTTCCCGCCAAAAACCAAATTAAATCATAACCACCTCAAGGAACCCTCACACATAAAGGAAGGAACCTTCCCAAAGGATCCTTCCAATCCGTGAAACATATTCACCCAACCATTTTGACAAGAACACTAAGCATTTAGTGCAAATCTTTGTCTTCTTACTCCATCACCTCCATTGGATTGACTTCCAATTGATTTGACAACCTTCATTACTCACCCAAATCATTACAAACCTCAAAATTCCTATGGCCAAACATCAAATCCAAACACTACCTCCAACATCTCTTCCACCCTATAAATATAACCATCTTAGAACACCTCAAATCACACCATCACCATCAAAATCCCTTCTCTTAAGACTATAAACCACAACCTTGACAATGACGAAGTCAACAATCACCTCTCAACCACCTCGACCCATTCGGAGAACGGCACGAATTAGTGTCAAACCAATTTGCTCACACCAAACCATCAACCTAAGCTCCTCATCTTCGGATGAATTCTCTTCACCCATCAAAAGTGAACACTTTTTAAACCTTGCATCCCCAACTCCATCACCCAAAGGAGCAAATGAGCTCACTACTCCACCACCAACAAAATCACCCATTGACCCAACTCCACCAAGTGCACCAATCCAAACATCCAAAACTCCATCACCATCAACACTACCTCAACTTGAACCAATGGAGTTATTTGGGTCTCCTCCAACATCACCACATCCATTTGTCCAAGATCTTAATGATCTTCCACCTAGATCAACAAATCCACCACCTTTGACAAATGAAAAACCAAGCCCATTGTTTGACCACAATGAGCCTTTTGATCAAATTCCACCACCACAACAAGCCTTCAACCAACCTAAACCATTGTTGTTTCACCCTATTTTCAAAGACATCCATGGCCCTCTATATGGAGAACCAAACTTTGAAAATCATGATCACCCAAGTCCACCACATTCACAACCCCAACTATTTGAGTCTTTTCTTCCTTCTTATGAGGAAATTCAAAGAATGGTCGAAAACAACCTTCATCAAGCAATGGACTTGCAAACCACATTGCTTGAATCCATTTCAAACCCATCCTCCAACCAAGAAACCAAAACCAACCTACCTCCACCACCATCATCTAATGACCCATTTCCACCCACTCATCACCATGCTTGCTCACAATGTGAGCAAATGGTCAAAATAGGTGAAAGCATCGAGATGTTGCTTCACCATTTTCAAGATGAGACCCGCTTCGCTATACAACACATCCTAGAACGTTTGGATGCTCTTTCCCATCCAAACCAATCCTAGAGCCCTTTTGGAGGCCTTTTGCCCCATTTTAGGAAGTGTTTGAAGTCCTCTACTTATAGAAGTAGGATTTTATTTTTCTTTTATTTCTTGGTTATTTTTAACTTTATTTTTAGTTTCTTTAGAAGTAGGGGTGTATTTTCATTTCTTGTCTATTGACTTTTTGAAAGTCAAAATTTTACTTGGAATGATATCTTCTACTACTATCTTATTTTCATTATTGGTTGATCATATATGAGTTGTGATTATGGTTGATTATATTCTCATAATATGTGGTGAGTACATGCTTGATTATGTATCATTATCACCAACTAACCATTTTTTTGTAGGTTCAAAATCCATATTTCCCAACTTGGCACTCCTTTTAGGGGGAGTATCGACCAAGGGGGAGTAAGTGCATAGTTCCGCTACGCTACTCTTCTTTTTGTTTCGACAAAAAGGGGGAGAAAGTTATCTAAACTTAGTAACTTAAAATGATTTTCATCAATTAAGTAAAACAAGTTTGATATAACATTTTTTTTAAGTCTTAACACTAAAATTTGTGAGTTACTTAAAAACAAAGTTTATGTTTTGTCATCAACAAAAAGGGGGAGATTGTTAATACAAATATCGCCTAAAAACGTTATTTATATTTTACGATCTTTGCTAAGTTTTGTTAATGACAAAGTATAAACTTTAGTTTTTAGTAAAACATGATTTTAGTTTAAAGTCTTGCATAACTAGACATTTGCTACATTTACATTTCATATAAAACACAACATTTTTATATTTCTTAAAATAGAAATGTCACATCCCATTTATGGTAAGTTTTGTCAACATACATTTAAGGAAAGGTTGTGTGTTTGACTCACCATAGGTTTCTTACACAAGTTTTGTGTGTTTGACTCTCCATAGTTTTCTTACACAAAGTTTTGTGTTTGACTAATATTTAGTTGATGTGACTTTGGTTGGTTTGGTAAGTTATTGCAAAACACACTGTCAGACCTGGCGGAACCCTCGTGGTACACGGGCGGAACCCTTCTGAGGGTTCCGCCGTATCCGCCAGACCTGCTGGATGTTTTGCTATAAATACCAAGCCATTTGTTAGAATTTTCTTTTTATCACTTCTCATTATACTTTGCACATACACATTCATATCTTTCATCTAACCCTTTAACATCTCATTGTTGTGAAGATTCTTTTGTAGCAAAGAAGTTCACAAGTGCATATTAAGTTACAAGTATTCAACACAACGTTGCAAGACTTGTTAGCTTAGCATCGTGTAGACTTTGTGTAGTTTACACTTCATTTGATTGTGTGTTTTAAGTTGTGATCGGTTAGTATTTTAGTCCTTAAAATACATAGTGTGACGGGAGTTGTTGTACCCTTGTAAAGAACTAAACGGGAGTGGTTGTACCCTTGTAAAAGAACTCGACATCTAGCTTAGTGTCGGTAAACTTGTAAGCGACGTGTAAGGTTTTCTCCGCCGGTGAAAGGAGCTTGTTGACTAGTGAAAGAAACTCTCGAGTTGGATACTCCGGGCGTGGACGTAGGGCAAGGAAAATAGAGTTCCTTGTAGCCGAACCACGATAAACAATCGTGTCATGGTTTGATCGTTTCTTTCGTTATACTTGCATATTACGTATTCTCTTTGTGTTCATATCTTTGATTAAACGGAAAGTTTCAAAAGATAATTAGATTAAAAACCGGTAAACTATTCAACCCCCTTCTAGTTTTCCACAAATTCGTTAAATGGGCTTAATTTTGTTATAAAACCAGTTAACGTCTATGCATATGTAAAAATGTGTTAAGTATGTTATTTTTATTTGTGGGTACCCTAAATACATGGCATGTGTCGTTTGTGTCCTCCTATGTCGTTTGGAGCTATTTGAGAGTGTGTTAACCTAATCGATAATCCCGAGCCCTAAAATCCTAAATTGATACTTGAAACCCTAATCACATTAATTAAACATTTAACTTTAATCATTAGAGAATTATGAACCATTTAATATACTTTGGTCTTATTAGAAACCCTAAAGTGATTAATTATGAGTTTTACCCTAAACCTACTAAATATGGAAACTTACTATTTATGGAAACTTACTATTTATGGAAACATGCTATTTTTGGAAACCTGCTAATTATGGAAACTTACTAAATTTGGAAAGTTACTTAAAATAGAAAGTTACTTTAAAATATAAGGTTACTTAAAATGGAGGCATACTAAAATGAGTAACTTGATCCTATGAACATAAAATAATATATGATTATTGATTGTATAATAAATTGCACGACCAGGCCTACGATGGTGATCGAAGGATATATGGGGTGTTGTGGTTGCGCCAAGCTTGAGTTTAACCTGAAATAAGAAATACGAAGACACTACGTTAAGTGATTGTGCAGGGGTTGGACCCTGCGAACCACCTCCGGCGTGTGAATAAGTGTTTGGTATGATGAGTTTAATGAAATTGCAGTAAAGTGGGGTAGTAAACATTGCATACCAGATTTATGACTCATCCAATACTATTTATAGGAGAAGAAATAAGCTTGGAGAGTGTTTGCACCTTTTTAGGAGATCATGGGGGCGTCCCATGATTTGTGGTAACCGCTAGGGCTTAATGCCCCACTCTTCCTGGTTTAGCGGGAAAGCTAAAGAGAAAAAGGAGACATGGGTAAGACTTGGTCTTAGCATTGTTCCGTCCTAAGATTATCGGAGGATACCCCGAAGGGCTTAATCCTTCGAATGCCGAATTCCCAATTGGTAACTAAATCATAGGTGATTAGTTTTACGCCATTGAAGTTTTTAAGAGGCTGACCAGAGCCTTCGATATGTAGGTTGCGACCAGGCTCGAAGGGGGGTCCTTCGACCAGATCGGAGGGTACATTATCAATTATCATATTCGTGTAGATCCAGTGAAGCGGGAGTAGTTGTCATCCCTTTGTGATCATCTTTGATTTTTAGTTGCTTTTGTTAAGGTACAACTATTCTACCCTTTTTCAGTAAGGGTGCTTTCGTTCTCATGACTTTTGATCTTGATATTTGATTCGTTAGCTTGATATGATTTCCTAAGCCATTGCTATGTTCCCTTATATTTGATTCATTCATTTGCTATGCTTCGTTGATATGATATGATACATTTTGCTATGCTTCGTTGATATGATTCTTTGTTATATTTTGTTGATGTGGTCCTTTATTAGGATCCTTTGATGTGGTCCTTGTTAGGATCCTTTGATATGCTTGATTATATGTTATGATGTGATTCGTTTCGTTCTCATGCCCGAGTTTACTAACTAGTCATGGAGGTACCATGGCCGTGTCATCGAGGCACCGATGGCATGACACTTTCTATGGAGGTGTGATTGATCCACGACGTCCCCATTTTGTAGGATATGATATGATATGTGTATACTTGGCCATTTAACGTATGTGTAGCCCTGTCATGCGAGCAGGATTCATGTATGATTTTGTTTTGCAGGGGGCGTATGGATGCATCCTAGGCTTTGTTTCGTTTCATTTCATAGCGTGATGGTTGTACGTGCTCTGTAGCCATATACCTTCGGGAGTGTGCGCGACTCCATGTGGTACCGAGAGGTCTCCCCTCTCCGTATCCTTTGATATGTGGTACCGAGAGGTCTTCCCTCTCCGTATCCTTTGATATGTGGTTATATGATTTCGAGACCTATTCGAGTGGCTCTGGTAGGTCGGCTCGTGGCTTCCTTATGTTCTATGTGTCTATTTGAGTGGCTCTGGTAGACATGCCTTTGTTGATACGTGCTCATTACCTTTCTCTTATGTTTATGCTTATGTGATATATCTTTGATACTTCGTTTCCTTATGACTTGTGATACACTATGCCATCTTTGATTCTTTATTCTTTTCATTTGCTTATTACGTTGCTTTGCATATACATCTGTTCACTGAGCTTTTTAAGCTCAGCCGCGTTTTCTTTTCAATGCGGCAGGTAATAAGCGGGATGTTGGGCTCGAGTGATGAGAGTAGGAGCTTAGAGACCTACACCTTAGTTTCCCCACTTGTTTCTTAATTATTATGAACTTATGTTGGATATTGTTTTATTTCTTTACCTTTCAGTACTTTGTTGGGATTTTTGTAATATTCTAAGCCATGATGTTCTTGACTTATGTTATTTATAAAGTCTTCCGCTTGCGTTATAATCTTTATATGCTTTGATATGTCGCCATAATGTGACGCTTTTACCCTTTATCGGGTTGGGGTGTTACATCTTCCAATCACAATCTAGTACACTTACACACTCATAATTTCATTTTGAAGTTTTAAAAGGTAAGCTAAAAACGGGTTTTAACAACCCTACACTCATTTTCTTTTCATTTGTTTGTACAAGAATATGAGGTTTTCATTATTTTTTGCATGTTTATAATCTCAAGAAAATGAGGATGGGATTAGGTAGTTGGATTTGTGAAGTGGTTGGTGTTGTTGGATATGTAAAACTAGCTAAAAATGGACCTTTCGAGGTGATTTCATGTAGATTTGTAAAGTCACAAGAAAAGTGATAACCTACTAGGATTTTTTTATTTTTTAAAACATACATTCTCCGGTCTAACTAAAATATAGGGCATATCTAGATCGGTTTTACGATTGTTCCAAAGATCGGGTAAGATTAAAATAAAAAAAAATGATTTTCAAGCTAAATCGGACTCGATCTTTAAAATGCATTTACATGAACTTTTATAATAGTAACCTAATGTGGTAAAATGATTTTTCAACACGCATATTTAGATCCTAAATAAGTTATGAAAGTTGTTTTAATGGTCGTTAGTGATTAGATACGTAAACTAGTACCAAAAGTCACATAAAAAACGATTACGAGTCTTTTTGAAACTTTTTGAAATATGACAGAAATATGAGTTTATAGGAGTTGTACCAACTGATGTTTTTGCATAAAAGTCATGTTAAGATATACATAAAACGACTTTAGGTATTTATTGGGGAATTATGGGTCGTTTTTGGTTGCATTTGGACATGTATTCGTTAGTTACAATTTTCAAACAACCTTTTTGATTTATTGAGTCAGCTTGAATGGAGTGTAGTAATGAAAAATGGGTCTTTGAACATGGATCTTAAGTCTAAACTCAACTACTATGAGTCTAGTTTCCAAATATATGAATTTCTCAAAAAATTGAGGTTGTTTGGTTAGTGAAATAGGTAAAACGGGATCAAGTGTCAAAACTGTCCATTTTCAGAAAATGTTTAAGTGTAACATTTGAGTCACAAAACCACCTCCCTTGCACCCATGATCATAAAATTTGGTTTGAGACCAGATTTGCATGTTTTCATGAGGTTCCCACAGGCCCAACTCACAAGCCTTTCATTTGGGCCACCTGCTAAATCCACTTTCATGTAAGCCCAAAACTACGCCCGTTTCAAAACAAGCCCAATAGTATAGGTTAGACCCTTATATAAAATTTACAAAAATTCTAGAAGACATTTAAGATCATATATTTAGGTATACTAGAAGGGTTAAAATTAATAGAATACTTAACTTGGCAAAACGGCCACCCATTACGACCTAAAAATCGGAACAGATTTGAGTTATCGAGTGTAAAAGAAATATGTGTTATTTTCCGACGAAACTAATATTTTGACTTATTATATTTCGTCATCGAGTCCAAGCATATCGTTATGAGTGTAATAAGTGTCATATTACTTATTTTAGTTCATTGGTAGAGACACGCGTTCGTTGGGTTCCTAGGTTGTGTTTGGTCATTTCGGTTCTTGTGCTCGTAAACTATCTTGATAAGGTGAGTTCATAGCTCCACTCTTACTCGTTTAATTGTTTTACAGACTCCTTGATTTTTACTATTGACATAAGTGATTAAAAA
The DNA here is from genome assembly GCA_014162995.1 of Artemisia annua. Taxonomy (NCBI): domain Eukaryota; kingdom Viridiplantae; phylum Streptophyta; class Magnoliopsida; order Asterales; family Asteraceae; genus Artemisia; species Artemisia annua. The sequence continues at coordinate 39,270 of LBNU01005732.1, read as the reverse complement.
TGTATACTTGATTTGCTCTTCAACCACTTATGCTTGTTTACAGAGCATCACCACTTATCCTTATTTACAGACCATCATTATTTAATAAAGGGCTAATACCAAATTAAAGCATTATACTTGTCAAAAAAAGCTCTTTTGAGTAGCGAACTTTTTTTTTCCTCATTGGTGTACTAAACTTGCATTTTATTGCCAAAAATACGTACTTTGGACGTTTTTACCCTCAAGTTATTAAAAAATCAGGGGCAAAAATGTCATAAAAAGGTCAGAAAATAGTACAAAGTACGTATTTTTGGCAATAAAATGCAAGTTTAGTACACCAATGAGGAAAAAAAAGTTCGCTACTCAAAACAGCTTTTTTTTGACAAGTATGATGCTTGAATTTGGTATTAGGCCTTTAATAAATGCTTTATGACACCGAAATCTTGTGGTCCATTGCTAATTCTTTTCTTTCCTTCTCTTTACACGACATGAAGACCAAACAAGAATACACCGTGCATCATTCACATCAACTAGTTTCTATGCATTTTTATAACATTGAACACCTTGCCTAGTTTACTTATATAAGAGATCTTCCTAACTCTCACTTTTCATCTCATCAAAAAGACACGCAACTCTTTTTTCCTCCTCTCTTGGTCACGGCATAAAACAAGCAACAGAGAGCGTCCATATTTTTGGTTACTAGATTTTTGGAAGCTTATTTGGTTAAAGTGTTGGGAAAGCTAGGGTTTTCAAGTGATAAATTAGGGTTTTCAGGTTGATATTGTGTCTTTTTTGATTATTTCTCCCCATACTTTGTAAGCATATCCAAAAATCTCATTTCATACTTATTTATACTTCTAATATTCATTTCATGTCTTTAATATATCATAAATACATGTTTGTAGTTAAAAATCTTGTTTTCTGAATAATATTGCAAACTACCTGATTTGCGGTTTACTATTGTTTTCACCACTTAAAATGTACTCGCGTTAAACTTCCCTTTACCACACTTAAATATAATGTTATTAGTGTAACAGTCAAAATCTAGGCCAATCAGAAGTAAACTCGTAGTATAAAACTCAAAAACTAATGTTGAAATTTTAGCATAAACCTAGCTGAGTGACCATGTTTAGGCTTATATAGCACTCTAGACTTAGTTTGGCGGACGGTGACAGTTGAGAAAAACGTAGCCAAGATAGCACTCTAAAATTTTCCCTTTGAATCGAGTAAAACGAATTTAAAACGAAGAAGTTACGGCCTCTTAAAAACTGTCGAACGTCAATTCTGGAAAAACTGCACGAGCTATTTTTAGTCAAAACAATCTAACCGAGTACTTTTAAACCCGTTTTTAGGCACCTCGCACTCTGTTTTATCGAAAAATTAAGACACGAAAATTGTAGAGGAGCTGGAATGCTAGAGATAGCAAGTTGAACCAAGTCCAGAAGTGGAATAACAAATGAGTTACGACCTTGTAAAAATCAGTAAAAATGCATGACAGAAACACTCAAAATTTTTTAAGTGTTTGGCAGATTCGACCAAGCAAGTTCGAGCTCGATTTTGGGCACTTTACACACCGAGCGGTTAAAAATTTAAAACATGAAACTTGTAGACGAGCTGGAATACTACCCGAAGGAACTTGAATCAAGTCCATAGGTCGAGTAACGTGTAATTTAGAGCCCCTCAAACTTGAGTGAAATCATTTGTGACAAAGTGTTAAAATCACACATTTTGAAATAAAACTCGACCACACTAATTTAGGCCGATTTTTAAATGTCCTAGGGTTCGATTCATGAAAAATGGTAAATAGACTTTAGGTAGACCTCACGGGATACTAACTCCGCTTGAATTAAGCCGAAATGTTAAAGATTTCGAAGGATGACCTTGACTTCTGGTTTTCGAAGGATGACCTTGAATGTGTATAAATCAATGAGCAATGATATGGAGGCCTAACATATATGCCTAAAATCATGCCTAATCCATTTATAATTTGACACATCACTCATGCATTTTCTCTCTCTAAATCTACACTTTTAATTTTTCCACTTGTCATCATCTTGCTCTTAGGCATATTTTTAGGCATGCCTTTTAGGCATGACAATCATTTTCCTAAATCAATTCCAATAAATATGCTTTGCTCTTTAACCAAGATTTCCAAGGATGACCTTGACTTTTGTTTTCTATTCGATCCTTTGGACTGTTATTTCCAACATGAATATATCAGTTGTGATGTTATTAATTATTTTTCGAAGATTTTATTAGTGTTAATAGTGTAAGTTTTTTGTTTTTTTTTTTTNTTTTTTTTTTTTTTTTTTTTGGGAACGATAAAGATTCATTAGAACTGGCAAAATGCTACAAAATTACAAAGAAAGAAAATGTGGCTGATGATTTGTAAAGCCAATCCATAGATATATTTATCCATGTGTGTTTTAACCAAAAGAAAAACGTTTTGTTCACGTTGGCTAGGATTAAGTCTTTACTTGGGCGCTTTTCATTTCCGAAGCTCCCAAGGTGCTGCTTGGACCACCATATCGAAAGCGAGTGTCTGATTATTGTTCATGTGCATAGCATCATCAGTGGATACCATTTCATTCGATTTGGTAAAAAGAGAGTCACTAGTTTCCCACCACAAGCAGTGGCGGAGCCAGGAAACGTGATCACAGGGGGCATCACGCAAAAGGTTAAATACATGTCGGAAAATGCCAATTTTTAGGGTAATTTTATATAAATCGGGTCGGGTCAACTATAATGCAATTAACACTAGTTATAAATTCAGGTGTCGATAGAATAAAATTCGATTGGTAATTTCAAGTACTCATTTAAATTTATAATATACTAGAAGTGTATCCGTGCAATGCAACGGCGGGTACCCGATGACAGTTTTTGTGGCGAGTAAATGTTTTTCATTTTAAGCATTCATTATTTAGCATGTCCAAAATACTTTATAACGTAGTAGATATATGTTTTCCAAAAATAAAACATCTAAATTATTAATAGTGTAAATGTTTAGCAATTTATTTTCAAATTTTAGCATTAAATTGGTTGTTATAAGTTTAGTGAGTTTTTTTTATCAACAATGTTACTCCCTCCGTCCCATAATAAGTGTCAACTTTTACTTTTTTGAATCTTTCTTGTTCAAGTTTGACCATTAGTTTTATTATTTGTGTTATATAATACTTGATGAAAATTATACCAATAGAAAATGCACTTAAACCCAATCCATTCATATATTTATCATCAAGTATTATGTAACACAAATAAAAATATTTATGATCAAAGTTGAATAAAAAAGACTAAAAAAAGTCAAAGTGGACAATTATTATGGGACGGAGGTAGTATAAAAATATATCATTACTAGAAGAGGTTACCATATCGTTTAAATGAGAATTAAATTTTTAAATT
>LBNU01005732.1:20671-32341 GCA_014162995.1 Artemisia annua | reverse complement strand
TTTTTTTTTTTTTTTTTTTTTTTTTTTTTTTTTTTTTTTTTTTTTTTTTTTTTTTTTTTTTTTTTTTTTTTTTTTTTTTTTTTTTTTTTTTCATTTAAGATGCGTGCTGAGGGGCGACCGTAACAAATAGGACGCATTCTCCTTACCCTATAACTCGGTCTTCAAGCTTTTATTACGAGTGGTCTTAGGTTTGTGTCGTTGAAAATCAATTTTGGTGAATTCATAATGGTGAGTTGCTTGTTGGTTGTCACTTGTTAATGGTATTTTGAAACTAGGTCATATTACTGTTACTTATATATGGAGTACTCGTTGTGTTTTTAATATTATGTTACAAGAGAAAATTTGTTTTCTCAATTTTTTTAGGGGAAATCATGCCTACTTTACAAAGTAGGCAACTTGCCTTTGCAAAAAATAAAAAATATTTACAATTAAGCCCCTGCAGATACATGTTCTTCCTGTTCCACTCCCTGTCCTCATTTTTTAACTAGAAGAAAGATTGGTTATTTTTTTACTCTAAAATCTACCTATATGAAGGAAGAGAAGAGAAAAGAATTTAGTACTCCCTCGTTTTACAAAACTAACTCAAGAAATGGGTTGAACTACTGTTTGTTTATATGTTTTAAACTGCTTCAATTACTATCACCTATAGAGCTCATACAATTTAGTTCTATCTAATAATCTCCCTGGAAATTTGAATGATTGTAATTTTGGTGAAAAATAAGCAATATACATATAATAATACTCAAAAGAGGGACACATAAAGGGCGTTTTCCATGTTTCATATCACTGCTTGATGAAATACATGTAAAATCTTTTCACGTGTAATTTGAAATGAAAAGTGATCGATATATTTTCTTTGTGTAATAGGTGATTTTACCTTGTCGTCCTTTTATAAAACCATACAATGAATTGAAGACGAGAAGGACATGAAACAATGATGAATGATTATTTAGTGCTATCACGTGTTACACAAAGTTTGACTTTCTAAGAAACCAATTACATGTAAGAATAGTTTTTACCGTTATTGTCATCTTCACGTCAACGCTAGATCATCGTTTAACACATTTTCAAACTCAACATCTTTTAATTTATTTTTTATGGTCACTACCATACATCCAAACATACCACACAATATACCTCACACACTCACAAACAAAAAAATTAATAATAACAAAAGTCACACACACATAAAAGTGGTGCAGACTACCACTATGTGCAAAAATAAAATTGATGGTGCTTAGCTTTTATGAGGGATCATTCATAAGGAAGGTGATAGTGGTGATCCAGCACACCTATAAAAATCAGCCTAAAAGTTTTTACTAACAGACTTTACTCGAAAATTAGAACGATTTTATAGAATGAATTGAAATAACTCCTTTATGTTTAACTCTCTCATGTTCCTCTCATGTTAGCATTTTACGAGAGAAAATAAATTGATGAGTCCTATTCACCATTTCTTTATTATTTTCATATTAGTTTTTTTTAGCAAATATTTTCCTATTAGTTTAACATAGACATAATGATTAGAGAATCTCAATCTTTTATAGAATATTCAAGGATCATGATAATTTGGATGAATCTTTCATGCTCGATATGCCATAGTTTTTTAGCATACTTTCGTGAACATCCAATTTGTTGGAAGACTCCATTGGTGACATGATTGAGAATGCTCTAATATTTTATCTCAAGATTAAGGTTTGTAGATTCTGATGGTACTTTGCTAAAAAAAAAAAAAAAATATATATATATATTGGTTTCGCGGGTTATTCTCTAGCTTGGAGATGGCCCAATTTGGGTTGTACCAGAGCTTCGTATGCGACTACATCATCAAGCCTATAATCGATCGAGCCTAGACACTTTCAAACCCATTTCTCTTCTCATAAAAAAACATCCCAAAAAAAAAAAAAACCAAAAAAAGAAAAAGGCAATAAATCCAGAGAGACTCCAGACATTATCCATCTACGGGCCACATGATTCCCAAAACTAGTCGATACATCTTATTCTCATCATTATAGACATCAGCAACCATCCTATAAGATGACAAGTTTAATATAATGCTGTAGATACTTCACTAGCCCTGAAGGCCAGTTGCTCTTCCATTTCCCAGAGTCTTATTACCTTCTATTCCATGATGCCTGAAACCAATTATATATTTCAGTCGTACATTACACGCCATTATTACTTCTCTTCTAGGCGAAACAAATCAGGATACTTATATGTTCTTTAGCGGCTCACTTAGTTTATGCCAAGGATCGATCCAAATTTTCCCTTATCTTCCTAATTACCCACTAATACCCTAGAATATCATATTAACAAAACTTACCTGTATAGTTATATGGATTATCCCAAGTCGACTACTAAAAAGAAACTTATATTTGCTCCTAATGTTCCAGAAACTGTTCGTATTGCAAGGAAAATGGTACCCAACTATCTTACTAGTATCCGAACCATTGTATTCGCATCATATAACTTCACCAGAGAGCACCATTTACAACATGAATATTCCAAACCATTTTTAAATCAATAAAGCATTGTTACTCCTCCGTCTTAACTTTGTGTAAGACCAAAATACCACATCATTTTAGGCTTCGTCCTCACGATCAGGTCCCAGGCAACTCATAATGCATCCTATATCATATTTTCCTCATCCATCTCCTAAATGTATTTGCAAATCAGCAATTTAATAATGACCTCAAGCTTAACTAATCACGGCCACCGGAAGCTATCCATCAAGAATATACAAACCGTTAATCTTGGAAGTAAAACGAGAAACGATAAGTAGGATGTGGAAGTATACTCAATTTCTATAGCGAACCACAAAAATGTGTATACTGAGGATCTGCCAACCGAAGATTGGAATGAGATCCTCAACCTCGCCATCACAAAGTATAGCCTAGACCAATATCGCATATCTGTTAAAGCTTGGTCATTTATTATCGAATACGCCCCTATGACAGAAGCTCTCGGAATTTCCCAACGAATTTATCCACCCAATGAGATCCCTCTTCGAGAATTTGTTAAGTCATCCCTTGTATCTCTAAAAATAATGGTATATATTGAAGTCTGCATCTCTGGGCTCTAAACATCCTCCTACTTTAATGTCCTATAGGCCTTGTAAAGACACATTCAATCCTAGGGAAAAATATACTCTTTGCCACTCCTGATAAAAAAAATTAGATTCATGTAAGTGTTATTCTAAGGCCAGCAGCACAAATGAAAGATGCAGTATATGGAATTCCTCATGTTACAACGCCAAATTGAGAATTAATGAGCTGAGAAGCTCATCTCCAACTCACCCAATTTCGCTATATTTCTCTCTCGTCAGTAGCAATCAGACAGCAGATGTGAAACAATCGGACCCCAATTCTGGAATGAGAGGATCTCACCCCATATATAAAGAAGCGAAGCGGGATATCACAAGCCTTTCGAATCATGCTTAAGAAGAGGCCAATCCAGTAATCATTATTTTCATAAGGATCAAGGAGATTNCCGCGAAACCAAACGTTACATCATAGGAAAATAAAAATTACACCAATCCTTCCATTCTATCGAACCCCCTTTATGTCTACCTCTAAACCAAAGATAACCCAACGACTTGACATCAGAGATAATTTGAGCCACATTCGTATCTTTGCTTGTAAAAACCTTCTCGTTTCTAGCTTTCCTTATACGCCAACATGTCAAAATAATAACGCCATATAATATGTCTTGCTTGGCCTTCGATCCCCCTACATGTTTAACAATCTGGAACACGTCATTAGTCGAAAAAACAAAGAAAGGATCTATCTTGCACCACGACGCTATTCCATTCCACACTCCGTCAACCAATCTACAAGCCGAAAATAAGTGATCCGAGGTCTCTTCCGCTTCTCCACAAAAAACACACATACCCTCTCCCACATAAATATTCCTTCGTCGAAGAGCATGTAGTGTCGGAATCCTATCCATATTAGCCCTCTACATAAAAATATTACACTTGTTCGGTATCCATTTACACCACGTAAAGCGACTATCATCATCAAGCACATCAGCTCCTTTCAACCATTTCCTAACATCCCTTACCGAGAACTCCACATTAGGCCCATGATTCCAAAACCATCGATCATCTTTCTCATCAATAATGACATCAGCAACCATCCTATGACAGTTAATAAGCGTGTCGACTTCACTACCCGAGGCAGGTTGCTTCTTCCATTTCCAAGTTATACCTCTTCCATGATGCTGAGAACCAATTATTTCATCTACATAACACCATTTATTCTCTTCTAGGCGAAACAAATCAGGATATATGTCCTTTAGCGGCTCACTAGTTATCCAAGGATCGATCCAAAATTTCACCTTTCTTCCATTACCCACAATACCCTGAATCATATTAACAAAACTATTACCTTGTATCCTCAATCGACTACCAAAAGAAACTATTTTGCTCCATGTTCCAGAAAACTGTTTATTGCAAGGAAATGTTTCCCACCTTCTAGCCGAACCATGTATCGCATCAATCACTTTTCTCCAGAGAGCACCATCTTCAACACGATATCTCCATAACCATTTTAATAATAAAGCATTGTTACTCTCTTCTAATTTGTTAAGACCCAAACCACCATCATTTTTTAGCTTCGTCACCGTGTCCCAAGCAACCCAATGCACCTTATATTTTTTTCCTCATTTCCACCCCAAAGAAATCATTTAATAATGACCTCAAGCTTACTAATCACGGCCACCGGAGCTTTATATAACGAGAAGTAATATGTTGGAAGACTTTCTAGCACAAATTTAATGAGAATAACCCTTCCTCCCATCGACAAAATACTAGCCTTCCATCTCGATAATCTTTTTTTAAACACCTCGACAACCGGATCCCAACTACTAATTCGACTCATGTTAGCACCCACTTGTATTCCCAAATAGGTAAATGGAGTCGCACCCGCTCTACATCCCATATCACTAGCCTGTAAAGACACATCATCCATACTCTTGCCCACCCCGAATAAACTTGATTCATGTAAGTTTATTCTAAGGCCAGAGCACAAATGAAAGATGCGTAACATCCTCTTCAACGCCTTGAAATTAAACTGAGACCACTCTCCCATAACCATCGCATCATCTGCATAAAGCAGATGTGAAACAATCGGACCACCATTTGGAAGTCTCACCCCATTAAAAGCACCGGTATCACAAGCCTTGCGAATCATGCCTGAGAAAGCCTCCATAACAATTATAAATAGAAAAGGAGACATCGGGTCCCCTTGTCTAATACCTTTCCCACATCCAAACTCGAACGTAGGCGAGCCATTAACAAGCACAGACAAACGAGCCGATTCGAGAACCCCCTTAATCCAAATACACCACATATCAGGAAACTTCATTTGGCGCATAACCGATAATAAGAACTCCCAATGAACATTATCATAGGCTTTCTCGAAATCGATTTTGAACAAAAATAAATCTTTTCCCATCCTCCTTGCCAACGAAAATATCTCACTAATAATTAATGGCCCGTCAAGAATGTACCTCCCCGATAAAAAAGCTGATTGAGTTTCATGTGTAACTTTGCCCATCACCTTTTTTAGTCTATTTGCAAGGACCTTTGAAATAACCTTGCTAATGACCCCAATGAGGTTAATCGGACGGTATTCACCTAGATCGGTAGGATCACTAACTTTTGGAATCAAAGTAATAAATCATGAACCTACACCCCGATTAATGATACCAGTCCTGTAGAAATTCTGCATAATACTCACAAAATCATGTGAAAGAAGCGACCAAAATCTCTTCACAAAACAAAAATTGAACCCATCTGGCCCCGGAGCTTTATCACCACCACATTCAAAAACCGCATCCTTTATCTCTTTTTCAACAAACGGCAACACCATCTCCAAAACATCATTTTCCTCCAGTTGTTTAAGACCGTAACAATCAAGGGCCGGTCGAACATGAAGGTCTTCAACAAATCGCTTTCTGAAAAAACCACAAACTTCTCTTTTCACTTCTGAAGGTTTAACTATCCAATTCCCATTAACCATCAAACCCGGAATATTGTTAGACACCCTCCGTTTATTAATCAAACCATGAAAAAAACTTGTGTTCTCGTCACCCTCTTTAGCCCAACAAACCCGCGCTTTTTGTCTCGTGTCTTTAGCTTTAAATTCTTCCAACTCCTTTAATCTCTTCTTTGCTTCCACAAAAACCCATTCTTCCGCTTCAGTCAAATCTCTATCCTCAACCATAGCATCTAACTCAATCAATTCCTTGTTCAAGTTCACCTCTTCCTCAGCTTCTTCGGTCCCCTTAGTCTTCCTCCATTTAACAATCTCTTGGCGAAGCAACTTGAACTCATTCATTAAAACAATATCCGGAGGCCCACAACCACTAAAATCCTTCACTGTCCGATCGACTAAGCCTTCCAGATCCGAGCGAAGCAGCCACGAGTTATAGAAGCGAAACGGTTTGGCACCATAATTCCGAACTTCCACCTTTAATATCAAAGGACTGTGATCCGACTTCTCCCTAGCAAGAGCCCGGTATTCAGCGTTGGGCCAATCATTTATGACACTCCAAGACACCAAAATGTGATCAATTCAACTGCACTTATTTCCGGACACATAAGTGAACTTTCTCCCTCTCAACATAAACTCGTGTAATCCCACCTTGTCTATAAAGTCGTTAAACTCATTAGTCACCAATGCAATGAAGTTGGATTTCCTTCTCTCCATTCGATCCCTCACGCAATTAAAATCCCCTCCAACAATCCAATATTCTAGATCTTGAACAATAATCCTCTCTAACTCGGTCCACAACAACCTCTTGTCCACCAACTTTTGAGGCGAGTAAACATTTATGAGCGTAATACTTTTCCCCGTTTCTTTCAAAACACCACGAGTACACAAATAATATCTATGTTTTTCTACGGACATGGTAATTACAAAATGCTAGAACAACGCGCATCTTTCAGATAGCGTCATGTCATCATTCACTCTCATCGTCAAACTTATTACTAGTGTCTCTCACCTTAATTACAATGCACCCATATGTCAAGTTATTATAAACGTACAACACAATACACTCACATAGACAAAAAAAACTCACTCACCTCACTTTTACTTCGTCGGTGGTCTTGACCACCTAATTACCCATTCTTTTCGTCTCTTCACATGTCGTCGTCACACCGTAATGGTGATTACACGTGATTTTCAAGCACCATTACACTCAGTTTGACAAGAACACATAAACATTTAGGTTTTATGAAATCCAAAAGACAACATCATTAAACTATTAAACTAGTAAATACATGAAGGCATCAAGCATCAAATTGTTAAAGCATGAGTTAATATATTTTAATTTTATTTTGCTTTGGGTCTTTTTTCAAGAAGAATATACATTCATTGTTGCACCTTTCCAAGGGATGGGTGGGAGAGCCGAGCACATTAAACAAGTTCTGTTGTTTCATATTGTACTAAACCGGTCAAGATTCAATTGATGGTAGATGAGTAGATCACATGGCAAGCCCAAAGGTATGGTGATGTTGTTGGCTGCTTTGTTGTCAATTGGACTGCACGAATGTCAAGGCCCATAAAATGTTGCATATTGGTTGTTTAAGCACGAGATGTACATGTATCTTTTTTAAGCGTGACGTGATTGAGAGATCTTGTATTATGTTTGTGTTAGCTTTATTAACCATGTGTTGAGCTTATTTAACACGTGAGTTCTTCTTTTAAGGATTTTGGGCTTGTTATTTTGATTTATTACAAGATTGGCAACGGTCGCCGCGTTGCAGGCGTGCCTGTTTATTTTGTCCAATGTTTTTTTGGCAGTTGTTCTATTAATTTAACCGGCACCTGTTTCGTTTGTCGGTTATTTTAAGGTACGGATTTTATCTGCATATAACTTTCCGCGTTGCGGGCGTGCCTGTTTATTTTTTCCGTTGTTTTAAGTAGAATATTTAGCCGGTATGTATTCGTTGCGTTTTAAATGGTAATGGGTTAACACCTTGTTTTGTCGCATAGTGCTGTTTTGTTTTAGTGTGTTGTTTTTTTTATAACACCATGATTCTGCTTCATTTGTAAATGTGGTTTTCAAAACAGTTAGCACAGATACAATTATACAAACATATTGAGAACACAAATACAAATTACACATGATCCTCACATGATCCTACTTCATTTGTAAATGGTTCATTTGTTACTCTGCGATTTCGCTTGCCACAACTTTATAAAAGCAAACTTAATTGAAAACAACTATTAATAAACTACTTCAAATTGCTCAATCTTACACCTAAAATTATATCCTTGACTTCAAAGAAGTCAACACTTCACAACAAAACCAACCATCAATAACAACCATTATTACCATTTCAACAATCTCGGCGTCAAGACAACATTAACTGAAAATAAGTAACAATAAGCCATCATTGATCTTTAAAAAGTCAATATAACAGGAAAATTAGTATCACAGCTTCATAACAACGAAATTAACAAAAAATAACCACCAATACTCTATACTCAACCTAAAAAAGTCATCATTTCAACGACATTAACCGAAAATAACTTATAATATTCTTAAACCTAATTGCATGATACTCATAATCAAGTACAAAGTTGCTAGGCATGTAACTGTACCAAACCTGAATCAGATCAAGTACAAATTTAGACCGTCATTGAGCTAGATTTGCCTGAAACAACTGTGAAAGCAGTTCTTGGTAGTTTGCTTTTGTAGTCATACCTTGTGGCTCAGGCCCCGAATGTTAACAACCCTGTAGCAGCAATTATGTTGAACAACAATGATGCCAAAACCGTTGACTTTATCTTTCTCATCAGTATTTGCAGTTTCTTTGACACTTTTCACGTTTTTTGGGAGTTCTGTTGAGTATTAATCAATTAGTGTGTCTGATAACGCTCAAAGTTAACATGTTTTTAGAAGCGTTAATAGTGTTTTTATGCATGTTATTTGGTTACTTTTATATGCTTTTGCAACTAAATCGTATCAAAGTATGTTTTTGTAGCATATGTAGCCAAATGTAGGAAAAATGAGGAAAAAGTGAAGAAAATGGAGCACATGCGATTACATGAAGATTCCCAAGTTCAAAGTCCAATTTGTGAAGGAATTCATGAGGAGAAACCGAAGTTTGGTCATTTCTAAGTTCCAAGTTCAGAGTTAACCAAGTGTGAATAGTACATGAAGAAATACACAACGAAGAATAAAGTCCAAAACCATTCAGTGTTCACCAACCGATCGGTTGGAGTTCAGCCGACCGGTTGGTAGTAATTACCACCTCCAGCCGATCGGATGCAACCCGCAACCGATTCGGCTGGAGAAACTGCAAAGGAAATTAACTTCTTGTACACGAATCTTGGTCTTTTGTCTCAAAGTTCTAGGCCCTTCTTAGTATCTTGTTACCCAAGTTCTAGCATTTATGTTCCTAATTGATTGCTAGGAGTATTGGACAAGCCAAAGGGGACTTCTTAAACACAAGTCATTACAACAATTGAAGGAGACATTTACTCTCATTACTACTCTCAATTATTATCATCATCAAGCTCTCAACAAGGCAAAATTCGTACAGAAAGTATCAGTAGCATTTGGAGAATCAAGGAAGCAACATTTGGAGGCGAAAATCTCAAGGAACCATCACCAATACTTAGGTTATCAACACCTTGTCATTTGTTATCAATTTCCAAGCATTGTAAGACTATTAACCATGGATTCTAATGTTAAATATTCTGAGTTTGTTTACATATTTGCCATGAGTAGCTAGATACCTTTTTACGCTTGTTTGGATGATGTTTTATACTTAGTGATGTAGTGATTGTGATAACATGTTTTAATTCAATTTCAAGTCAATCCTAAGAACCAATTGTACCTTAAGTTTCATCATGACATTTGTTAAGTTAAGGTTAACTATTTAGTAATATTTTCAAGGGTCGAAAGATTTAGTATTACTCAACTAGTTATAATCATTTGTCTATGAATGATTGTTTTTCACCCATAATTATTCTTAACTCAACAAAGAAACGAGAAGTATGATTGTAATAAGAAAAGCTTTTATAACATCAAATCAGATTGTTTGTAAACTCTAGTTGGATAATAGCTCCAAATAACGAAAGGCTAGATGTTTATGAGCCATTGTAACCTTTTTGTCTATGAAAAGGAGACCTTATGTAATGACCATTTCTTAAGAGTATTTGATTTATAATAAGAGTTTATTCTTGTGTTTAAGGACACCATACCTTATGAACCTTGGATAGATCTCGAATTGATTGGTTTATACTTAAAGCTTGTTTTTATGAACTAAGATCTTGGCCAGGTTTAACTTGTAAAAACAATAGATTAGATCACCATCTAATTATCACAACCAACATGTTCTCAAGAGTTATCACAATCACATGTGTCATTAAAGTAGAAAACTAGTCTAAACAAGTGTAGTTTTTAAATTATTGAATTTGCTTATTACTTTATTTGCTCACGTATAGATAAGTACTTTTAGACTAATATTTGATTCACTCACAAATCCCTGCGAACGATCCCAACTTACCATCATATCTTGCTATAACGGACGAGTACACTTGCTCGTATGTGTTGTTTCTAGATTTGGTAATTCACTTTTATAAATTTAAAACTTGCACTAGCAAAAACGCACATCAGTGTCTCTTGTCAAGTCCTCAGCATAAATCAGGTAAATACAAAAGCGAGCTTTGAAAACATATACTGAGATAAACAAAATGTCGTAAAAAAAAATTAGAAAGGTTTCCTCACCATAAGCCGTAACATTGGTAGATCCCCAATGCTCAATTTCCGTATCACGGGCTGTTAGGATCATAGTTTTCAACTATTCAGTCAAGTCTCGGTCATTTCAATAAATGTAATAGGTTGCTAGTATTATCACTTTCATTTATGTTTTAGCTTAATACTCGTATGGTTATAAGACGAGTCCAATAAGTGTCCNAGGAGGTTTTCGTGGTAATTATTACGGAAGAAGTTCTGGAAATTGGAAAGATCGCCAACAAATGGATAACAACCGTGATTCTCAACCTCGAGTAGACAACCAAAACCAACCAAATTCTGATAAAAAGGACGAATCTGATTTCGAGAAAATGATGCGAGATTTCGTAATCACTCAAAGAGCCACAAACGAGTTTGTGAAAACTCAATTTTTCAATCTCAAAACCAAAGTTGAACAAGGTCAGAAAAATCATCAAGCTTCTATCCAGGATCTTGAACAAAAATTTGGAAGACTTTCAGATCAATTTTCTTCTCGAGTTCCTGGTACTCTACCAAGTAATACCCAATCTAACCCTAAACCGTCTGGATCTAACGATAAGAACTATCGTCCACCACAAACCAGAAATGAACATATAAATGTTGTATTCATTCGAAGTGGTCTCTCATATGATCCACCACCTGTTCCTACAGATAATCCTGTCATTTCAGATGAGGAAGAAGAAGAAGCTGAGGAAGAAGTAGCTAAAGAGATGTAACACCCCCAACTCAAATATGGCAGCTATCGTGCTGGGGGTATTACGAAAATAGAAACCAGGCACATTTATAGTAAACGACCACAACTCGGGACGTTTGAAATGTGACCAAAACATATCATTCGATTCACAAACCGTTTAGAGTACAAGTACTCTTTAGTCAAAGTTTCAGCGGAAAAGTAAATAGAGTTTGCAGCGGAAA
>LBNU01005732.1:3904-15618 GCA_014162995.1 Artemisia annua | reverse complement strand
TCCACTACACCTGGTTTGACAGAGATCTATTCTGATACTGATGATGAGGCTCTTGATCCTCAAATCTTTGGAGCTGCAGCAGATGTTACTAATTTGGAATCTAATATTCCAGTTAGTCCAACCAAAACTACAAGAGTTCACAAAGTTCACCCCAAAGAAAACATTTTGGGTGATCCATCATCAACTGTGCAAACTAGGAGGATGACTAAAGAGCAAAAAGATATCTTACACAAAGCTTTCTTTGTAAGATCTCTTCATCAAAGAAACAGTCATAAAGATCTGCAAAACTGTCTATTTGCTTGTTTCCTATCACAAGTTGAACCCAAAAATGCCTATAAAGCATTACAAGATTCAAGCTGGGTAGAAGCCATGCAAGAAGAGCTTCTTCAATTCAGATTACAAGAAGTTTGGACCTTGGTGGATTTGCCTAATGGAAAAAGGGCAATTGGTACTAAATGGGTTTTTAGGTGTAAAAGAGATGAAAGAGGAATTGTGATCAGAAACAAAGCAAGGTTGGTTGCTCAAGGATACACACAACAAGAAGGTATTGATTATGATGAAGTGTATGCACCAGTGGCAAGAATTGAGGCCATAAGATTGTTTTTGGCTTATGCTTCATACAAAGATTTTGTTGTATATCAAATGGATGTTAAAAGTGCTTTTCTGTATGGGGAAATCAAGGAAGAAGTTTATGTGACACAACCACCTGGTTTTGAAGATCCAGATTTTCCTGACAAAGTTTACAAGGTTGAGAAAGCACTATATGGATTGCATCAAGCTCCCAGAGCATGGTATGAAAAGTTATCAACTTATTTGCTGGATTGTGGATATGAGAAGGGTAAAATTGATAAAACCTTATTCATTAAGAAGAACAAAGGTGATATTTTGCTGGTTCAAGTATATGTAGATGATATCATTTTTGGTTCTACAAGCAAAGCTATGTGTGAGGAGTTTGAGAAGATCATGAAGAATAAATTTTCTATGAGTTCCATGGGTGAACTTACATTTTTCTTGGGATTGCAAGTGAAACAACTGCATGATGGTATATTCATCAGCCAAGATAAGTATGTGGCTGACATTTTAAAGAAGTTTGGATTTGAAGATGCCAAGCCTGCAAAGACAACTCATGAGAAAGATAAGCCATTGATGAATGATGAGTATGGCAAAGAGGTGGATGTTCACTTGTACAGGTCAATGATTGGTTCATTGATGTACCTTACAGCTTCAAGACCAGATATTATGTTTGCTGTATGTGCTTGTGCAAGATATCAAGTCAATCCCAAAGAATCACATCTTAATGCTGTGAAGAGAATCTTTAGATACTTAAGATATCAACCCAAATTGGGACTTTGGTATCCTAAGGATTCACCATTTCATTTGGAAGGATACTCAGACAGTGATTATGCTGGGGCTAGCTTGGATAGGAAATCCACAACAGGAGGTTGTCAATTTCTGGGAAGCAGATTGGTGTCATGGCAATGTAAGAAACAAACTGTGGTTGCAAACTCTTCAACAGAAGCAGAGTATGTGGCTGCTTCAAGTTGCTGTGGTCAAGTACTTTGGATGCAAAACCAATTGCTGGACTATGGGTACAATTTTATGAATACCAAAATTTTCATTGACAATAACAGTACATTGTGCATCATCAAAAATACTGTTTTTCATTCTAAAACAAAACATATTGAGATAAGACATCATTTTATCAGAGATTGCTATGAAAAGAAATTAATTCAAGTTGTTAAAATTCATACTGATCTAAATGTTGCTGATCTACTTACTAAACACTTTGATGTGGGTAGATTTCAGTTTTTAGTTGCAAGTATTGGTATGAGAAATCTTTGAAAAACTTATCTCATTGTGTTTTTGTAAAGTTTTGTAAAAGTATTTTGCACTGTTATTGGTCTAAAAAGGTTGTTTCTACTGCTGCTTATACTCTGCTGCTCATACTCTACTCTACTGCTAGAGTATGACTTAGCAGCATAGTGTTCTGTTTGTGTTTGTCTTTTGGCCTAATCTTTTGCAGGTAAAGTTCAAGTGTAAATGATGTTCTTTAAAGCTAATGTCCATTCAAAGATTGCACTGATGTTAGAGAAGAACAGAGATATTTCATTCATTATTCAAAGGATGGTCATTACAAGCTATTCCAAAGACATCATCAAGCAAAAGAAGATTATTACAAGCTTTCAAAACACAAAAGGACACATTCACACAACCCTAAAACCTATTACATGGGACGTTTTCCTTTGGCCTTGGAGTCTCTCTTCTCTTGTTCTTGGGCAACATTGGCAAGAGCATCTCTCAAGGATTGGGAATCTGGCATGGTTCTGTTTCTTCCCATGGACTGAGTTTCCATATCCCACACTCTTGGACAAACCAGGCCTATCACAACTCCATGTGATTCAGAAGGTCCTTCTGCTTGTGAAGATTGAGTGTGAGAAGGAGGAACTGATGCTGATGGTTGTGGAGGAGGAGGAACTGGTGCCTCTGGTTGTGAAGGTTCTACTTGCAAAAACTCCAAATGCTTTCTCAAAGCTTTTACCAAAGCCTTTGGGATTTCTTGAGCCAATGAGGAGGTCATGTGTGATCCTTGTGGTGGATGAGTTGGTTGTGGTGCTTGTGGTGGATGTGATGGATTTGGTGACTTGTAATCTCTATGAAAAGGAAGGTATTTTGCATTGATGTCATGCTTGAACTTCCGGGCTTGTTCCTTAGTTCGTCTACCACACTTGGGTGGTCGATATGGTGGAAGATATGGTGCAAAGGGTGGATTATTTGACTCTGAGTCTGAAGAGTCTGAGGAGATGTTGATTCTTTCTCTATTGTCAGACATTGTGCTAATTTTGGAAAAGATTGAGGTTATTGATTATGTTTTGTGGTGTTTTTGGATTTGATTAGGGTTTACTTGGAAAATCAATTGGATTTGATCCCCTTTTATTGAGGATCAATTGGGAGTTATGGTAATTAATGAGGAGTTGGTGATTGGAATTCAATATTTGGTAACTGCCTCTTATTGAAGAGATTTGGTTCGATACTTGACTTTTTGTCCAAGAAAAGTCAAACTACTGCTTGGGTTCATAAGCAGTAGTCAACTCTGCTGCTAGTTATATGACTCTGCTGCTGGGTGTCTGCTGCTACAATTTAAAGTTGAAGGACGGTTATGTAACTTCCACTAAGCAGTTTATAACCTAATTGAATCACTTTTTCTCTACACAATAACCACGAATTGCAGTTTAGAAACCAACCCACTCTCCATTATCATCCAAATTCAAAATCCCCAAATCTTAAGAACCCTAAATCATGGATATCGATCGAACATGGGCAAAAAGTCATAACATTGTGGCAGAACTTGACACAGATGTTATACCTTCTGAATTCACAGAAATGGCAAACTTTCTAAATGCTACATCTCTTAAGTATGCATTAACTGTGAATCCTACCATCTATGTTGCTCACATCAAACAATTTTGGCATACTGCCAAAGTCAAAACTTTGAAGGGGGAACTATGTGTGAGGGCATATGTTGACGATCAAAAAGTAATCATTTCTGAAGCCTCTATTAGAACAACCTTGCTCTTTGATGATGAAGAAGGAACCAAGTGTCTTGCAAGGAATGAACTTTTTGATGGTTTGGCAGAACTGGGTTATCAGAAGAAAGACAATAGTTTAAAATTTCAAAAAGGTCTTGATGAGACGAAAAATGTTACGTTTTTAGGGGTCGGTTTGAGTCCTAATTCGTATGTTTTTGGTTTGGATTTCACCCAAAGTCGTTTCTTTTCTCATTTTAGGTACTTTTGAAGGGAAAATCACAAAAGAAGCATTTTCGGGCGTTTTCGGAGTGAAAAAGTGCAGAAAACAACAAAAACTCAAAAGACCTTAAAGATCACAGAAGGTGACGCCGTCACACTCTACAAGGTGACGCCGTCAGGAACAAGTGAAGTCCAGAAGTGAAAAAAATACTCGTGACGGGCCAGAGAGTTTGTAGTGCAAAATTGTGACGCCGTCAACCAAGGCCGTCAGATCTGGAACCAGCAATCATGACCACGTCAACTGAGGCCGTCTGGAAACCCTAATCGCCGAGCTGACGACTTCACCTATTGGACTGACGCCGTCAGCCCGCGTTTTCTATATATATAGAACGATTTTTCTTTATTTTATATAACCTAGTGGAACTTTAGACGAATTTTGGAGTGGAGAACTTTAGGGTTAAACCCTAGTACGTGTATTACAGACCTTAGAGGGTATCCTAACCCCTCTAACTTGCATGTTTAATCCAAGATAAGTCTTTATTCATACAATATGTCTATGTGTTGTGTGATTTATGCTTGTGCTTGTCTTTCTTTCAACATGCTAGGCTAATTTACTTTGTGTTTGCTTAGATCTAATGAAACCTAACTATTGATTATCATGTGATGTGTATGTTGTGATTGTATTTGGGTGAATGTTTCATCTACGTTAGACTAGAGAAAACTGGCTAATCTCCTATACGGTAACAAGCTTGAACGTCTTTAGAAACGTGAATCGTATGTGCGTTATCGATTTTAAGGTAGTATTTCATGCATAGGTTGCTATCGGTGAGCTCATGATAGGATGCTTGACGTATCGTCATAGAGTGAGGTAGGAACTTATAGAGTTAGGGAATTGAACGCACTCCCTACGACTTGTTAGGAATACACCCGTCATCCACGCAAACTCAACATACTAATTACATGGTAAAAGATAGTTAGGGAGTAATGAAATCTAAGTAAACACTATTCTCCACCACTGATTTTCTCAAAAACAAAAAAATACAAAAATATAAGTAGCTTAGAAGTAGATAACTTGGGTTAGTTGACTAGCAACTAATTCCGCCCTATCCTCCAAAACCAGAGATTTTACTGCTTTCATAAAATATAAAAATACAAAAAGAATCTTCCTCCACCCTTAGACCTAGATTAGAGTAGCCTTTAGCCTAACGAACACTATTCCCTGCGAGAGAACGATCAATCCCCCGGTACTTGCCACTACACTATACTACATCGGTCAGGTACACTGCCTGGTGGGGATTGCAAGCTTCTCGAGATCCCTCGAGAGGTAAAACGTAGTGCGTGTTGCAATCCACGCGCATCAAGTTTTTGGCGCCGCTGCCGGGGAATAGTTATTGTTTAGGTTAATTTTTATTCTTAGATAGGTCTACTCACTAGACTCCTTTCTAGTGAGATTTTGTTTTATTTTTCTAGGATCCCTTTAGTCTATCTTTTTTCTTTGTGCCTCTGTTCGTAACACCTCTTCATGAGTAATATTGATCGTTTGATCCCTGTTATTCGTGTCTTCCGCCGTAGGAATTTCCAGTTACCCTACCTACCTCCTATTGGTGAAAACGAAAGCCCACCAAACCTATCACCCAACCACCACTTTAACAACCATTCTGATATGGATGAATCTGACCATGACACCGACCATGAAAATGGCCCTTTTTACTATTCCTCAGATTCCGATGAAGACCTAGGGAATGGGGAAGTAGTTGATGCCCCTGAAGGGAATGAAAGAGCTAACCCTCTAAACTATATTGACCCTAGGACAAAGATTGAAAAAGATAGTTTGTTTAACATGCAATTCCCTTGCAAAATTGGATTTAGAAGCTTTGACGCTTACTTTAATTCATCTTTGCCAGTGAACATCATTTCGCGTGCTGAATACAATAAAATCATGGCAAATGAGTTAGAGTATCAAGGGGATAATATTATTGCTAGGGCTAAGACTTTGCATGTGTTTGTGGGGAGCTTTACCTATCAAACGGACTTTATGGTTATGGAAGATCTAAGAGAGTTTATTGATAGTAACCTTACCCAAGTTGTGTTTGGGAAGCCATTCAAAATATTAACCAACTTAGATGAGAAACTAGTGGAAGGGTTAATTACCTTCTCGGATGGGGATGAGGATTTTGTTTATCAAATGCCCCGCGCACACCCTAGGTATAAAATGTTTTCTATTGAGAAGTGTAATAGGTTTCCCCCCTGTGATATATTGAGTGAGAACGATATTAGAAAAGGACTTAAGTACCCCCATAAGAAGAATAATAGGTACTTCCGCGGATGCTTAGAGCTTAATGATGATTATAAGAAGGATGAGGCGACCATTAGATGGCTCACGCTTGGGTACGTGAGCATAAGCGACACTAGATGAAGGAAGGCCTCGAGTCTAGCTACAAGACTTATTAATAAAGAAAAACGCTTCTTGGGAGGCAACCCATGTTTTGTGTGTTTTTGTGTGTATTTGTTTCCGTATGTAAATTATATTTCTTGCTATTGATTCATGCTTCAAACTAAATTGTGAAAATGCTTTATTTTGTTTTTAACTTCGTCTTAATCACATATAAAGGTAATTCGCAAAGCTAAGTGTTAGAGACATCCAAATCGGTTAATATAGAACGAATGAACATGAATCATAACAATGAAATTAATTTACATATTCGTAATTGTTAGAGTCAAATGCTTGTATCGAGTCATAATGATTTCTTCTGCAGAATTACCAGTAATTGAGACAAAGGTTTTCCAAGAAATTTTCCGGAAACTCAACTTAAACTTTCTGTCAGAACACTCTGACGGCGTCAGGAGTTAATACCTGACGACGTCAGGTGCAAAAATCTGGAATTTATTTGTTGATTAAAGTTTACTAACGGAACTTGTATGTTTGTTAAAATCTCTCTTATGAATTCCAGGAAATCTGTAGAAAAATCATTCCACAAGCATTATATCTTACTTGCTTTCTAGGTATACGTCTATATATATATGAATAATGCCGCCGATTTTACGCAAGGTTTCTTGTAGTGTTTCCATGCTAACAGGTTATTTAGGACAAGAAGATGATGCATATACTGGAAGGGAAGCTTTGATAGTTCGTCTTCTTGGAGGAGGATCTAACCGTGTTACTTCACTTGCATAAAGAACGAATCAGGGGAGTATCCGATTTCATTCTTTTAACCTTTTATCTTTTCCATTCCTTATTTTCGAACATTGGGGACAATGTTCAACTTAAGTGTAAGGGGGGTAAATAAGGGTAGATTAATGAAACCTCATCAATATTGCTTGATTTTTGCTTGTTTAAGAGTAGTGTGTAATAAAACCAAAAGAAACACTTGTTAGAGTAATTTTAGAGCAAATTTAAAATTTTTTACATTAATTAGGAGGGAAACTTTAGTCCTAATAAGCGTCTCATGGATAGGAGAATTTATGACTAGCACAAAAAACCGTACCACCAAAAATTTTCCACCCAAATATGTGAGGTTCACCCCTAGAATTGGTAGGAAGAGAAGCACTCAACTTTAGTGCCCATGTGTGTACCGGTAATACTTAGATTCTAGAACTTGCGTTAGTGACCATTCCGAGTCCACAAGTGAGACTACATTCGTGTAGATTAGGATTAACTACATGATAAGAGGCATTAGGATAACCCTTGTTTTAAACCTGTATTATAATTACATTGGCTACATTGGTCAAGTAATTCTCCCACACCTTTGCGATGTACCCATCTTTGGTACACGATACCCCTAGTACACCCCTCAGAGCCTATCCCTTTCGTTTCTAACTTTAAGCATCATACTTAAAGGAAGAATTTGTTTACAATCCACCCCAAATGTGCAACCAAATCGCCTTAGCCTACCTTGTATGCACTCACCTTTAGTGCATTATTGTTATTTGTTAAACCCTTGTCAATTATCTAATTAGTTACGTTGTTGCTAAGTCGAGTCATATCTTGTACATATTGTTTTGGGATGATTGGGACTCATGGGTAAAGTACTAGTGTTATGGAGTAATGGGGAAGAACATCATTTATTACCCCCATATGTGCTAAACGTTTTCAAAAGTACTCCAAGTGTTTTAATTATTTCAATTCGAGTCGTAGAATAGTAAATGTAAAGTATGTAAAAGTTCAAGTGTAAGGGGAAAGCTTAATCCCCATTGATGTATTATTTTGGATGGTAGGGTAAAAAGGTATTCAAAAAAAAAAAAAAAAAAAATCGAAAAATCAAGAAAAATACAAAAAAATTAGAAAAAGAAAAAAAAAAAAAAAACATACGGACTACCATCCACACCTATCTTTTATTTCTTAGTTTTGTTTTGTTTTGTTTTTGATAGTTTAAGATTGAGTCTAGTCTTGGCTTGGCAACGCCACTTGTATATGTAACTAAATAAGATGATTGACTAGCCACCAGTAAACTATCCCTTATCCAACCAAACCGTGTTTTTCCATATCCCTAAACCTCCCGTTATAACCCTTTTGTAAAGCCCTCTTTGATAGTTATCCTAGGTGCTTACGCCTTAGTGGAGAAGGTTTTGATCCTCTCTCAAGCCTATGGTAATCTATTTATTATGACAGGTAGTGAGTGATATTGTCCATTTCCTTTACATTATATCTACATATTATCAACCGAGAGATGTGAGTATCCAAACACTACATGAGAGGTGCTAGTATATTTTCTCCGTGCTTATTTTGAGTAAAGCGGAACGACTAAATCTTGTAATTACTTTTAAGTTCGCATTAAATGACCTCTAACTTGTTTTTCAATTGGGAATAAAAGCGCATTTGCTTGAGGACAAGCAAATCTCAAGTGTAAGGGTATTTGATGAGACGAAAAATGTTACGTTTTTAGGGGTCGGTTTGAGTCCTAATTCGTATGTTTTTGGTTTGGATTTCACCCAAAGTCGTTTCTTTTCTCATTTTAGGTACTTTTGAAGGGAAAATCACAAAAGAAGCATTTTCGGGCGTTTTCGGAGTGAAAAAGTGCGGAAAACAACAAAAACTCAAAAGACCTTGAAGATTACTGAAGGTGACGCCGTCACACTCTACTAAGTGACGCCGTCAGGAACAAGTGAAGTCCAGAAGTGGAAAAAAGACTCGTGACGATCCAGAGAGTTCGTAGTGTAAATTGTGACGCCGTCAACCAAGGCCGTCAGATCTGGAACCAGCAATTATGACCACGTCAATCAAGGCCGTCAGGAAACCCTAATCGCCGAGCTGACGACGTCACCTATTGGGCTGACGCCGTCAGCCCGCGTTTTCTATATATATAGAACGTTTTTTCTTATTTTGTGACGAACTTTAGACGAATTTTGGAGTGGAGAACTTTAGGGTTAAACCCTAGTACGTGTATTACAGACCTTAGAGGGTATCCTAACCCCTCTAACTTGCATGTTTAATCCAAGATAAGTCTTTATTCATACAATATGTCTATGTGTTGTGTGATTTATGCTTGTGCTTGTCTTTCTTTCAACATGCTAGGCTAATTTACTTTGTGTTTGCTTAGATCTAATGAAACCTAACTATTGATTATCATGTGATGTGTATGTTGTGATTGTATTTGGGTGAATGTTTCATCTACGTTAGACTAGAGAAAACTGGCTAATCTCCTATACGGTAACAAGCTTGAACGTCTTTAGAAACGTGAATCGTATGTGCGTTATCGATTTTAAGGTAGTATTTCATGCATAGGTTGCTATCGGTGAGCTCATGATAGGATGCTTGACGTATCGTCATAGAGTGAGGTAGGAACTTATAGAGTTAGGGAATTGAACGCACTCCCTACGACTTGTTAGGAATACACCCGTCATCCACGCAAACTCAACATACTAATTACATGGTAAAAGATAGTTAGGGAGTAATGAAATCTAAGTAAACACTATTCTCCACCACTGATTTTCTCAAAACCAAAAAAATACAAAAATATAAGTAGCTTAGAAGTAGATAACTTGGGTTAGTTGACTAGCAACTAATTCCGCCCTATCCTCCAAAACCAGAGATTTTACTGCTTTCATAAAATATAAAAATACAAAAAGAATCTTCCTCCACCCTTAGACCTAGATTAGAGTAGCCTTTAGCCTAACGAACACTATTCCCTGCGAGAGAACGATCAATCCCCCGGTACTTGCCACTACACTATACTACATCGGTCAGGTACACTGCCTGGTGGGGATTGCAAGCTTCTCGAGATCCCTCGAGAGGTAAAACGTAGTGCGTGTTGCAATCCACGCGCATCATAAACCCTTACAAGCTACATAGTTAGTTTGGTCAGACTATATCGATCCAACAATATTTGAATCACATCTTCTATCATAGTGAAGTTGCACAGCCATCTAAATACACATATGCATTTAACAATATTTATCAAGCTTAATGACATAATTTACACTTAATTCGTATTATGTATTTGCCTTGCTAATAATGTCATCAAGACAATTAGTAACATCTTAAACAAAAACAAAGCATTATTATTGCTGGCAATCTCTAGATTTGTATTTCAATAAGCTATGATCAATGTATATATAAAACCCTACTAATAACAAAACTCATAAATAGAAATCAACCCAAATATTACTCACAAAATAGTCGATGCAAATCACTCATGTTTGAGGGATATGAACTCATGTAGATTTGTATTTCAATAAGTTATAACGGTGACATGTTGCCGATGTATATATGACCGGCTATAAACTCAAACTATGCAAAGATTCAACATCAAAGTCTATTACTATACTAGTAGCATTTTAAAATGAGTTACATGCCACTTAACATTGACAAAATCAAATTGAACTTAAATGTCAAATTTTAGCGAGCTAATGATCAAACTCGTATACATATAATCTTTCATTAGTATATGTTGATAGGCGAACTTAATAGTAATTCTATAAGATACATTATGACATATAAAGAATGAATCATGGTTCTTTATTTCTAGTGACGTCTAAGGCCCGAAGTTAAGTTACAAAAGATCTCACAGTGTTTAAGCATAGAGGCAATAGTCAATTGTTGTGATCAAAACAAGTAATATATATCCAAAATCATAGCCAAAACATGATAAAACATGTACCATATATATATATATATATATATATATATATATATATATATATATATATATATATATATATATATATATATATATATATATATATATATATATATATATATATATGCTAGTCCATTAAACACGATAAAAACACATATTGCATGTATAGGCCTTAAACTCAATTATATAAACAGAAAAACTATTTTTAACACTTTATTGAAAGCCATGCTATTGTTGTATTTGATATTCCAAACAGTTTTGCAATCACAGAATTCTTTACATTTTATTGTGAATAAAAATATATCATAGATGATATTACTAACAAAGTTCATACCGGACATGGACTATATAACTACATGAATGAGGTAACAAATTAAACAAAAATATACATAAATGAGGTATTATCTAATAAAGATAATAGATATCAAGAAATACACAAAACATTGTGGGCATGATAAAATACTTATTTTCTATTCATTGAAAAATTTTAGATATATAATTTCAATAGCAAAATTTTAAAAGACAAGTTACTTACATTAACGAATCCTACCACGCAACACTTCATAAAATATCATCATATTAAAATTATTATTCTTTTGACAAAATTTATAATCGCTTCGGTAATTTAATAACTAAGAGTCAAATAGATTATTCCACGCAAAAAGATCTCTAAACTATCATCTTCTTTACCAGAACTACGAATTCGAGTCACGTACTAACATGCGTTTCTGCTTCACTCTACTTTTCCTCAAAAACCCATCAATGATTAATCTTAATTTGTTTTAATTAAATTTCAAGATTGTTTTTAAATAAACACAAAAAAAAAAAAAAAAAAAAAAAAAAAAAAAAAAAAAAAAAAAAAAAAAAAAAAAAAAAAAAAAAAAAAAAAAAA
>LBNU01005730.1:0-18357 GCA_014162995.1 Artemisia annua | reverse complement strand
TTATCTTTGACTTGACTATTACCTTGGTGAGTTATTAGTAAAGAATTCTAAATTTCTTTTGCGGTATTACACATAAAAATTCTTTCATATTCTTTGCGTGGTAACGCATTATAAATCACCATTTTAGCTTCATTATTTTTAGAAAGTTTCTTTTTCAAATCATCGCTTTGTTTTTCATAAGAAAAAAGTTCATACTTTTTAATTTTCGAATTATATTGTCAAGGAAGAAAATCACCATTAGTAATAACATGCCAAAGATCTAGATCCTTTGATTTCACATAAGTTTCGAATCGATTTTTCTAATATAAAAATCCATCACTTTCAAATAGTGGTGGTCTTTGCATAGATTGCCCTTCTAAATATTTTTCTGATTCCATAAATCGATTCAAGTTTTAAAATACAATTTATTTTAAAAATCTCGTTTGACGTGGCTCTTGATACCAATTGTGGAAAACTAGAAGGGGGTTGAATAGTTTTACGTCCGTTTTAAAATTTATGAAAACAAGTTTGTTTTAAAAACTTCGATTCTAGTTTATGTGATTTCAATACATGCACTATATGAACAATTATATAGTTACTAACTAACTAAGCTAATATTGTATAAGTAAATAAGTAAGTAATGAAAAGAGTTAGAAAGATGAAACCACAACACAAGGATTTATAGTGGTTTGGCTACAAGGTCACCTTCCTTGTTCCTACTTCATTCCCCGAGTCACCTACTCGAGAGTTTTCTTCACTATGTCAACAAACTCCCTTGTGGCGGAGAAACCTTACACAACTTTCGCTTACACCGGCTTAACGACACAAAGCTAGATGTCGGGTTCTAATCCTAGATAGAACCAATCTCACGACTTCTTCACTACTTATACACACCACACCTTCTTAAAAACTTCACACAACTTCACTACTACACAAATTCTTCTCCCTACACAACTTCTACTTCTCCTAAACTACTTATTACAAGCACAACACAACTTCACAAATAATATACACAATATACACAACTACTCTACAATACTTCTTGAACTTTGTTGTTGAAGGAGTATTCTTCTTTTGCACTATGGATGAGGATGGATGAGAAGGGATTGAATCACTTGAAACAAGGATTAGTAATCTAATGATCAAAGGGTTTTGGAAGATGTTTAGAGAGATTTAGATCTGAAATTTTCGTGCAAAAGGTGAGGAAAAATAACAGATTTAAGGTGGTATTTATAGGAGAAAATTTTGACAGATTCTGACAGGGGAGCGTGGCCGGTCCCCTTAATTCATGGCCGGTTTCCTTAATTTTAAGGGGACCGTCCCTTATAATTAAGGGGGCCGCCCAGCTGTAACGGCCAGAAAATCTGTCATTTAGTGGGGAAAGTTTATTTGGTGAAAAACTAACTGATTTTGGTTAAAAATTTGAATTCATATATTTAGTATGATTAAAACATTTTTCTTCATTACCAAAAGTGTTTTTCAAAAATATATAATATGTTTATATAATTAAATAAACTTTGTAATAATTAATTAAATACCCCTTTGATCATGAGATGTATTAAGCACTTATTTATTCATACCTTAAGTTATTAAGTTGGATATGATGATATAAACTAGCTTAATACTTGTTTACGTAGTAATCTTACGTTTAATGATTTTACATTTTGTGATCGTTAAAACGTAGTGATATCGAAAAATACAAATAACGTTTTTATACATTATTTATGTCAACAAGAATCTTAATTAAAATGATACCTTCAATTAACTAGAGAATAAGTACCATTGTTATGCAAGATTGAGACCCATGGACATGAGTAGTAATTGGAGAACAAAAGCTATAAACGCCACACTCAAAGGAAAGGAATTCTTGAATGATAAGTCGAAAGGAATTACAAAGCTTAACAAGTAAACTTCTCTTATATCTTCCAATGAACTGCCTTACAAGCACATCCAAACTATCTATTTATAGGTATAAGAAATGGTTGGAAACAATTGTGAAGTAAGAATGAAAGTAGTGGTCACATCGTGATAGCGTGGGTTTTGCAACCTTCGCAATTAGGTTTTACCTCTCAAGGGATCTTGAGAAGCTTACAACCCCTACCAGGCAGTGTACCTGACCGATGTAGTATAGTGAGTGGCAAGTACCGGGGGATTGACCGTTCTCTCGGGGAATAGTGTCGTTAGGATTGAAAAGTTACTCTAATTAGGTCTAAGGGTTGAGGGATTATTCTTTTTGTATTTTTATGTTTTATGAAAGCAAGTAAAATCTCGGGTATTTGGAAGAGTGGGCGGAATTAGTTGCTAGTCAACTAACCCAAATAACTACTTATGCAAATAAAATAAAATAACAAGAAAAAAGTAAATTGGTTGTGAAACTTATATGAGAGAAAAATGTGTTTGCTTAGATTTCCTTACTCCCTATCTATCTTATACCGGTTAATTGGTTTGTTGTAACTGTGTGGATGACGGGTTGNTAGGTCTAAGGGTTGAGGGATTATTCTTTTTGTATTTTTATGTTTTATGAAAGCAAGTAAAATCTCGGGTATTTGGAAGAGTGGGCGGAATTAGTTGCTAGTCAACTAACCCAAATAACTACTTATGCAAATAAAATAAAATAACAAGAAAAAAGTAAATTGGTTGTGAAACTTATATGAGAGAAAAATGTGTTTGCTTAGATTTCCTTACTCCCTATCTATCTTATACCGGTTAATTGGTTTGTTGTAACTGTGTGGATGACGGGTTGTATTCCTTTAAACCATTCGTAGGGCCGTGTACGATCTTCCCTAACTCTATAAGCTCCTACTTCACTCCTTTGTCGAGCCGACTAAAAGCTACTAACATGGGATCACTAGAATTCGCTTATGCATTAAATACAACCATATAATCGTAGTACACATCCGATTCATGTTTCTTAAGACGTTCAAGCAAGTTACCGTATAGGAGGTTAGCCAGTTTTCTTAAGCCTAACATCGACTTCACCCACCCACAACAATCACAAGCAAACCAACAACATATAATCAATAGCTAGATTTCATTAGATCTAAGCAAACACGAGAAACACCTAGCCTAGCATGTTAATTGAAAGACAATCATAAGATACAATCAAACAACACATAGACATATTGATTGATTTGGAAGAAGACTTATCTTAATTGAACATCCAGGTCTCAAGGGTGAAAAACCCCTGAATATATAGTAAAATACGAGCTAGGGTTTATCCCTAGGGTTCTCCCAAAAGTTGCACACTAATGAATGAAAATTAGACGAATATATATAGATTTTACAATCTGACGGCGTCACGTTATAGGGTGTGACGCCGTCACCTTGCCGCCAAAACTCTTCTCGGATTTCTCATATCCACTTCTGACGCCGTCCCTCTTTAAACTCTTCTAGGCCGTCACCCTTTACGTTATAACGTGATGGCCTACTCCCAATTACACGTGACGCCATCACGTGTTAAATCTCCAAAATATTTCTGGGGCGTCTAGTGCAAAAATCATCCACCTTGTTGTCAAAGAGTGACGTCGTCACCTTGTAAGGTGTGACGCCTTCAGGTACTGTTTCCAGCATAATTTGAGACTTTATCGTTTTCTTCACTTTTATGCTCCAAAAACGTCCAAAATGCTTCCTCTTCTAAATTTCCTCTCCAAAGTACCAAAAATGACAAAAGGAACAATTTAAGGCAATATTTGATCAAATAATTACGGATTAGGGCTTAAATGTCCCCCTAAAAGCGTAACACTTTTTGCCTCATCAAATACCCTTACACTTGAGATTTGCTTGTCCTCAAGCAAATGCGCTTTTATTCCAATCAAAATATGAGCTAGGGGTCATTTAACACTATTATAAAAGTAATTACAGCAAATAGTTATTCAACCATAGTCATAACAAGCACGGAAATCATACACTAGCACCTCACAAATAGTGTTTGGATACTCTCATCTCTCGGGTGTTATAAACCTATATAAGTAAATGGAAATGGAAGAAATATCACTCACTACCTGTCGTAACAAATAGATTACCATAGGCATGGGAAAGGATCAAAACCTCCTTCACTAGGCGTAAGCACCAAAGATAAACTATCAAAGAGGACTTTACAAAGGGTTATAATGTTAGGTGTCGGGATATGATAAACACGGTTTGTTAGAATAAAGGGTATTTTTAGTGGTGGCGAGTTAATTATATTGATCAAATACATGCACAAAGTGGCGTTGCTAAGCCAAGACTCGACTCGACTTATGCTCGAAAGAAAATAACAAAAATATAAATAAAGATAAAATGAAACGGGATGGTAGTCCGTATGTTTTTTCTAATCCTCTTTTTCCAATATTTTTTCGGTTTTCTTGTTTTTCGATTTTTTTTCATACACTCTTGCCCTACCATCCAAAATAATACATCATAGGGGCCTTGGTTCTCCCCTTACACTTGAACTTTTACATACTTTACAATTAATTATTCTGATGACTCGAATAAAGATAATTGAAAAACTTGGAGTACTTTAAAATATTAACGCACACATGGGGGTAACAAATGACTTCTTCCCCATTACTCCATTACATTAGTACTTTACCCATGAGTCCCAATCGTCCCAAAACAATATGTACAAGGATATGACTCGACTTAGCAACCATGTAATCAATAAGACAATTAACTAAGGGTTTAAACAAATGTTGTAACAATAATGCACTAAGGATGAGTGCATACAAGGTAGGCTAAGGCGACTTGGGTGTACATTTGGGGTGGATTGTAAACAAATTCTTCCTTTAAGTAAAATGCTTAAAGTTAGAAACCAAAAGATAGGCTTTGAGGGGTGTACTAGGGGTATCGTGTACTAAAAATGAGTACAACGCAAATGTGTGGGAGAATTACTTGACCAATGAAGTCAATGTAATTATAATACGGGTGTAAAACAAGGGTTATCCTAATGCCTCTTATCATGTAGTAAATCTAACTACACGAATGTAGTCTCACTTATGGATTTGGGATGGTCACTAACGCAAGTTCTAGAATCTATGAACTACCGGTACACACACAAGCATCAACAATAAATGCTTTTCCTAACAATTCTAGAGTTGAACCTGGCATATTTGGGGGGGAAATTTTTGAGTGGTACGGTTTTTTTGCTAGTAATATAATTCCATATCCATGAGACGCTTATTATGCCTAAAGTTTCACTTCTATATGTTGTAAAAAAAATTAAATTTGGCACTAAAATTGCCCTAACAAATACTTCTCTCAGTTTTATTACACATCTACCATTGAACAAAACAAAAAATCAAGCGTAATAGTATTTTCTAAGGTGTCTTCATTTATCCCCCTTACACTTAAACCGAACCTTGTCCCCAATGTTCACATAAAAGATGTAAAAGTAAAGAAAATGAAAGAATGAAACAAATACTCCCTTGATTCGTTTGATGTGGATCGTGTGGTAACATGGTTAGATCTTCTTCCAAGATGATGTAAAAGCTCCAAGATCAAATTGACGCCAAAAGCTTGATGTCATGAACTTGATTCTATGTTCATCTTCTTGTCAAATGTAACCTGTTAAACCTGAGAAAACAATCTAGGCAAACCTTGCGTAAAATCGGCGGCAAAATCTATATAAGGATATAATGCTTGTGGAATGAAAATTTTGCAGATTCCTGAAATTAAAGATGCAGTAATTTTTATAATCCGGCAGAAAAACTAAATTTTAAAAACTTTTTCTGGAATCAAAACCTGACACCGTCAGCTTTTAAAGGCTGACGCCGTTAGAATTGATCTGACAGAATCCTTATTTTTAGTTTCCGGAAAATTTCTGGAAAAATAATTACCTTAATTCCTGGAATCCTTCAAAATTTCATTATGACTCGATACAAGCATTTGACTCAAACAAATACTAATATGTAGGTTTAGTTTATATCGCTACAATTCATGTTCCAATTCGTTCTTATAAACAAATTTAGATTTCTCTTACACTTATCTTTTGCAAAATACTTTTATATGTAGTTAAGACGAAGTTAAAAGCAAAATAAAGCATTTTCACAAAGTAATTTAAAACATGAATTATTAGAAGTAAAAATAAAACATATATACGAAAACAAATAAATTCAAATAAACAAACNGTAGGTTTAGTTTATATCGCTACAATTCATGTTCCAATTCGTTCTTATAAACAAATTTAGATTTCTCTTACACTTATCTTTTGCAAAATACTTTTATATGTAGTTAAGACGAAGTTAAAAGCAAAATAAAGCATTTTCACAAAGTAATTTAAAACATGAATTATTAGAAGTAAAAATAAAACATATATACGAAAACAAATAAATTCAAATAAACAAACACACAAAACAAATAAAGCTTGGGTTGCCTCCCAAGAAGCGCTTTTCTTTATTAACGAGTCTTGTAGCTAGACTCAAAGTCACACTCTATTACGTGACTTCATCGTTGGTCCCGGTCTCTAAGTCATCCTCGGGTTTAGTCTTATATTCCGGACCTAGTTGCAAGCATTCTTTGTAGAAACCAAATATCCTACCCATAACATAGTCTACTCCTCTACGTCTATCCTCATCATTCCTATAGTAGACCGCTTGCTTATGCTTCTTCTTGATGTTTGACAACAGTCGGTATTGCTCTATCGTATATGGCATTTGGTAAGCTATATCATCGGTCTCGTCCTTGTGAACCTAACTATCCCTATAGACGGGTCATAATTCATTCTAGAGGCCTCAACAAACGGCTTTCCAAAAACTACTTGAGTTAAGCATGCATCTACTACCGGACGAATATCCTCAACAATCACGAAGTCGGTGACGTAGGTGAAATTCCCTACATAAACATGTAGTCCCCTAACTCTACCTACAAAATTGCTTATCCATCCCTTGCTAGGAAATGTCCTAAATCCTAGCTGCTCTTTCATTATCAGATTGTAGTAGGCTCTAGTCATGATGTTTGTGGGGGATTTAAGATCTATGTAAGCTTTCCAAACATGCAAGTGACCTATGTTGCATGGTATATTGATGTTGGAAGGGTCACCTGTTTTGATGATTGGGTTACCTAGGAAGTATAGTGTCTCAGGGTCATCGAATAAGTCTTTATGGTAAAGTAGTCCTACCCATCGTCTACTTCTTCTACTTCCCTTTCTCTACTCTCCTCAACTTCCTTAATTTCATCCTTATGTTCACTATCTATTTCATTTTTAGTGATTGGTTTAATAGTGACAACATAAACAAAATGGACATGTTTGGAGGATGAGGGGTCCTTGATTTGGGGTCCGCTACTTGTGTTTCTAGCGTCCTTATTTGGTGCTGGCGGCCCTTGGTTGTTGAATGCTTTCAATAAGTTGTCTATTTTATTGGTCATCTCCGTTGTTGTTGATTCAATTCGGATTTGAACTTAGTCATACGAGCTTCTTGAGATGCCATAAACTTAGACATCATTCCCTCAAGGTTATTGGTACCACCATAATTATTGGAGGGATTGTTATTGAAAGTACGGTTTGAGGATGAACCCCGTTTGATTGAAAACGATTAGGTGGATTGGAAGAGTTGTTTTGGGTCGTGTTTTGGTTTTGTTTCCACCTAAAGTTTGGGTGATTTTTCCAAGAGGGGTTGTAAGAATCACCGTAAGTGTTTGGCTCGGGTTTGAAAGTGTACCACTTTTCTCCCGCTTCGTCAGTACGCGAGGATGCGTAATCCGCAAAAGCTTGTTTGGGGGAGTTCCATGCAATCTCGAGTGTCGTTGGGACCACTACAATACTCGCATGAAGAAGTGATTTTGTTCACTTGGCTTGAAGGTTTAGGAGCTTCGTAGGATTTCTTTAGATACTTGACTTGGTCCTCAAGTTCCATGATCCTACGGTCGGAAGTGCTTGAATTATTCGAAGGCAAAGATATTGCCTTGACCGTTTTATTCAAATAACGGGGATCATTCCAACTTTCAATGTCATAGAGAGCAAGATCTTCTATGAGTTCCCATGATTGTTCCGCACTTAGATCACGTAGCTTGCCACCGGCCGCTTGGTCAATGGTTTGCTTCGTGGGGATGTTGATATGGTCATAGAAAATTTAGACTTGGAGCCAAAGGTCTATGCCATGGTGAGGACTTTTTGGAGTAAGTCCTTGAATCGAGTCTATGCCTCATAGACGGTTTCGCCTTGACGTTGTTGGAACGCCAAGATGTCATTCCTTAGCTTTGTGGTTCTTCCCGGTGGGAAAAATTGAGCAAGGAAGCGAGTGGTGAGATTATCCCAAGAGGTGATGGATCCTGCGGGTAGACGTTCTAGCCATTGACTAGCTTGGTCTCGCAGAGAGAATTGGAAGAGACGTAATCGGGTAGTCTCTCGAGTGGTAACATCAAGGTCTATGGAATCTACGATTTTAAGAAAGTCCTTGAGCTGTTGATTTGGATCTTCGGAACGAAGTCCATGGAATGCACATCCGCTTTGCACCAACCGGATGGTGTCGGATCGCAAGAGAGACACATTGGCTCCTTGGGTGAGCTCAATGGTGTTTTGATAGCCTTGGTGGCTAGGACGGGAGTATTCTCCTAAAGTACGGGCTCTAGGAGGTGGGTTTGGTTGGGGTATGTTTGGTTGAGGTGGGTTGTTGGGATCAAGGATGTTACCACCTTCCATGATGGCGGATGGTAAAGGTTACGAACAAAAACACAAAGAAATAAGATAGACTAAAGAAATACTAGAAAAATAAAATAAAAATCTCACTAGAAAGGTTCTAGCAAGTAGACCTAATAAAATAAAAAATTCTACCTAAACAATAACTATTCCCCGGCAGCGGCGCCAAAAACATGATAGCGTGGGTTTTGCAACCTTCATAATTAGGTTTTACCTCTCAAGGGATTTTGAGAAGCTTACAACCCCCACCAGGCAGTGTACCTGACCGTTGTAGTATAGTGAAGTGGCAAGTACCAGGGGATTGATCGTTCTCTCGGGGAATAGTGTCGTTAGGATTGAAAAGTTACTCTAATTAGGTCTAAGGGTTGAGGGATGATTCTTTTTGTATTTTTATATTTTATGAAAGCAAGTAAAATCTTGGGTATTTGGAAGAGTGAGCGGAATTAGTTGCTAGTCAACTAACCCAAATAACTACTTATTCAAATAAAATAAAATAACTAGAAGAAAGTAAATTGCTTGTGAAACTTATATGAGAGAAAAATGTGTTTACTTAGATTTACTTACTCCCTAGCTATCTTTTACCGGTTAATTGGTTTGTTGTAATTGTGTGGATGACGGGTTGTATTCCTTTAAACCATTTGTAGGGCCGTGTACGATCTTCCCTAACTCTATAAGCTCCTACTTCACTCCTATGTCGAGCCGACTACAAGCTCCTAACATGGGATCACTAGAATTCGCTTATGCATTAAATACAACCATATAATCGTAGTACACATCCGATTCATGTTTCTTAAGACGTTCAAGCAAGTTACCGTATAGGAGGTTAGCCAGTTTTCTTAAGCCTAACATCGACTTCACCCACCCACAACAATCACAAGCAAACCAACAACATGTAATCAATAGCTAGGTTTCATTAGATCTAAGCAAACACAAGAAAAACCTAGCCTAGCATATTAATTGAAAGACAAGCATAAGATATAATCAAACAACACATAGACATATTGATTGATTTGGTAGAAGACTTATCTTTAATTGAACATCCAGGTCTCAAGGGTGAAAAACCCCTGAAAATAGAGTAAAATACGAGCTATGGTTTATCCCTAGGGTTCTCCCAATAGTTGCACACTAATTAATGAAAATTAGACGAATATATATAGATTTTACAATATGACGGCGTCACGTTATAGGGTGTGATGTCGTCACCTCGCCGCCAAAACTCTTCTCGGATTGCTCAGATCCACTTCTGACGCCGTGCCTCTTTAAACTCTTCTGGGCCGTCACCCTTTACGTTATAACGTGACGGCCTACTCCAAATTACACGTGACGTCGTCACGTGTTAAATCTCCAAAATCTTTCTGGGGCGTCTAGTGCAAAAATCATCCACCTTGTTGTCAAAGAGTGACGCCGTCACCTTGTATGGTGTGACGCCGTCAGGTACTGTTTCCAGCATAATTTGAGACTTTGTCGTTTTCTTCACTTTTATGCTCCAAAAACATTCAAAATGCTTCCTTTTCCAGATTTCCTCTCCAAAGTACCTAAAATGACAAAAGGAACGATTTAAGGCAATATTTGATCAAATAATTACGGATTAGGGCTTAAATGACCCCCTAAAAGCGTAACACTTTTCGCCTCATCACATCGCCTCACCTTTCATATTAGCACCACTTCAGTTTTCTCTCTCCTTTCACACCCCTTCATCTTTCACCCGTAGTAGTCACACCGCTCTCCACCTTTTATTAAATACACACTTTAAACAAACATACCACATAAAATACCCCACACACGCACTCACAAAAAAAAAATTTTAATAACTAAACATACCCACTTTGCATAAATGCCAAGAGGTGAGCTACTCACCTTTCACCCCTTTTTTCTTATAGTCACGCATGAGTGATTGTTTGTGTAATGAATTTCGTGCATGAGGTAGCAACTCATGAGTGAGGTGAGTCCTCCACTACTTCCGTTCTAAACAATAAGTCCTTCAAACTACCATTCTAGTCATTAAATATATCTATGCATTAAATATTTTGACCCATATAATAACTTGAATCATAATTTAAATGCTTGCGACCATTCTAAAACATTTGGTTAGGACTTTTATTTTTCACCATTAGAATAGTAGTCACTTTGGGTTTTATCTCGTGAATCTTGAACTCTTCTTGGGTTGAGACATTTTTCATAAACTATTTAGAGCTTTTTAAGCCTTTTACTTCTTGTCCTTGTCACTAGTCCAACCATATTCACAAATGGATTAACTAAAAAAGGAGTTGTTGCCATTATACGCTTTTGTATCTTCACCTGATCACCTCCCATTTGATTGATTTTGTCTCATCAACCCCTCCCTCTTTAAATTAATTCGTCCTCGAATCAAGACCTTTCGTCAAACACAAAAGGTGATAAATTAGCAACATTGAAGGTATTACTAACACCATATTCACAATGAAAACCTAACTTGTAGGCAATGTTATTAATGCATTATTATTAATGCGTTCCAACACTTCAAAAGGACCATCAACGTGGGGTCCGCAGTTTGTCTTTCCTAGATTTAGAAAATCTTTCTTTCGCAAATGGACCCATAAAAAATCTCTTGGCTCAAATACTACTTGCTTACGCCCTTTATTGGCTTGTTTAGTGTACCGTTAGTTCTTTTGCAATGTTTTCACGAACCTTTTCATGTAAACTTTTTATCATCTCCGCTTTTCTTTCACCATCCAAGCTAACATGATCCATTAAAGGCAACGGTAACAAACCCAAAGGGTAAATAAGTGCATTAAAACCATAAACAATCTTAAATGGAGAATATTTAGTAAATGAATGAACCGTTGTGTTGTAGGCGAATTCGGCTATGGGTAGGAATTCTTCCAAAACTCTTAAATTATTCTTGATGATTACCCTTAAAAATTCTCCCAATGTGCGATTGGTCACTTCTGCTTAAGGGTGACTCGTTGTAGAAAAGAGTAATTTAGTTCCAAATTTACACCACAATGTTTCCAGAAATAGCTTTGAAATGTTACATCTCTATCACTAAAAAAGCTTCTTGGGACTCCATGAAGACGCACAATTTCTAAAAAGAATATATTTGCAATATTCTTTTAACTATTTTCTGACAAGTAATAAAATGTGCATTTCCAAAAAACGATCTACAATTACAAAAAAAGAGTCCATACAATGTTGACTTCTTGGCAAACCAAACACAAATTCCATTGGAATGTCAACCCATGGAGTAGTTGGAATCGGTAAGGGCGTGTACAATTCATGAGGTTTTAACTTAGATTTGGCGCTTTTGCATTCTATACACCTTCACAAATTCGAGCAACATATTGTTTCATCCCGGGCCAATAGAAATGTTCCTTAAGTATCTCCAAAGTCTTTTGAACACCAAGTGTCCCATCGAACCTCCCCAATGTGCTTCTCAAACTATAAGCTCACGTAAAGAACAATTAGGCATGCATAGCTTTGATTCTTTGAAAAAGAAACCATTATCTCGTAAATATCTATTAAAAGCAACATGCTCACATGTCATGATAAGTAGCATATAACTCTTTAATGAACTCGAAACCCAATAATCTAGCATCAAGTGTTGTGAGAATGGCATGTCTATAAAACAACGCATAAGCTACAACATTCTCTTTTCCTTTCTCATACTTGATGAGGTGAAAAGTGTACCCATTTTAGGGGGTCATTTAAGCCCAAATTCGTGTTAATATGATCAACTATTGCCATAAATCGTTCCTTTTATCATTTTAGGTACTTTTGAGAAGAATTCTGGAAAACACATCATTTTTGACGTTTTTGGAGCATAAAATGAAGAAAACGACAAAGTCTCAAAAGAATGCTGGAAATCCTTCCTGACGGCGTCAGAGTCACAACGTGACGCCGTCAGCCAACCAAGACAAAGGAGTGAATTCTGATTATACGTGACGCCCTAAGAAGAAAATGTGAAAATAACACCTGACGGCGTCAGGTGTTATGGACCCTAGGCCATCAGGTGTTAAGTTAAAGAGAGACGGCCCAGCTCAGTTTTATACGTGACGGCGTCAGAGATGGATCTAGGTGATCCGAGAACCCTAATGGCGGCGAGCTGACGGCGTCAGAGCCTATAATCTGACGCCGTCAGAATGTATTTTCTATAAATATTCTTTTATTTTTCATTCATTAGTGTGCAACTTTTTGGGAACAAACCCTAGACGATTTTATCAGCTTTTTCAAGGGTTTTTCACCCTTGATTCTTCCATGTTCAATTAAAGATAAGTCTCCCTTCAAATTAATCAATATGTCTATGTGTTGGTTAATTATATCTTATGCTTGTCTTTCAATTAACATGCTAGGCTAGATTTATCTTGTGTTTGCTTAGATCTAATGAAACCTAACTATTGATTATTGGTTGTTGGTGTGTTATTAATTGTATTGGATGATTGTTCATTGATGTTAGGCTTAAGAAAACTGGCTAACCTCCTATACGGTAACTTGCTTGAACGTCTTAAGAAACATGAACCAATGCGTACTAGGTTATTATGGTTGTATTTAATGCATGAGCGAATTCTAATGATCCCATGTTAGGAGCTTCTTAGCCGGCTCGACATAGGAGTGAAGTAGGAGCTTATAGAGTTGGGGAAGTACGTACGCCACCCCACGAATGGTATTAAGGAATACACCCGTCATCCACGCAATTAATACACACTAACCAACCGGTAAAAGATAGTTAGGGAGTAAGGAAATCTAAGTAAACACACTTGTCTCCATATAAGTTTCACAACCACTTAGTTTTAGTTATCTTATTTTATTTGCAATAGTAGTTTTTGGGTTAGTTGGCTAGCAACTAATTCCACCCACTCCTTCAAACCCGAGATTTTACTTGCTTTCATAAAATATAAAAATACAAAAAGAATCTTCCCTCACCCTTAGACCTATTAGAGTAGTTTTTTCATACTTAACGAACACTATTCCCTGTGGAGAACGATCAATCCCCCGTACTTACCACTACACTATACTACATCGGTCAGGTACACTGTCTGGTGGGGTTGTAAGCCTCTTGAGATCCTCGAGAGGTAAAACCTGTTTTAAGGTCGCAAAACCACGCATCAATACTTAATGACATAAGAAAATGTTTCAATGGATGCCACCCATTTAGCATGCCTCTAGCCTAGCTTACTTGAGAACCGATGTGTTTTAGTGATTCATGATCAGTGTGTATAACAAATTCCCGAGGCATTAAATCATGTTGCCAAGTTTCCAAAGCATGAATGACAACATACAAGCCTTTATCGTAAGTGGGTAGTCAAAACGGCAACCCTTTATCAACCTAGAGGTTGCGTGTTCAAGTCTCGTTGGAGACATGTTTGATAGAATTTGTGAGATTTGTGGTGTAGGTTATAAATAATTACCGTTCTAAAAAATAATAATAATAAAATAAAAATATGTTAAGACATTTTTTTTTGCATTAAAACTGCTCTTATCCCGATACCAGATGCACCGCATTGGAGCTCAAAAGTCTTGTCAAAATTAGGCAATACAAGTATAGATTCTGATGTTAAATCACGTTTCAGTTCATTAAAAGCATCTTGTTAAGTTTGCCCCCTTTCAAATTTAACATTCTTTTTAACAAAAATCATTTAAATGGGCAGCCTTTGTAGAGAAATCCTTTCCAAAGGCAGCCTGTAAAAACTAGGCAAGCCATGAAAAGTTCTCACCTCATATGTGTTTGTAGGAGTTGGCCAGTCCTTGATGGCTTTCACTTTCTCTTCATCTACATGTACTCCATTTGCACTTACCATTAACCCAAGAAACACGACTTTCTGTACACCAGAGTTACACTTTTTGATATTAGCACATAGTTTTTTGGCTCGTAAGGTATCTAACACCATTCTTACATGTTCTAGGTGTTCATTTAAGTCCTAACTATAAACCAAGATATCGTGAAAATAAATGACGACACATTTTCCAAAAACTTCTTAAGCACGTGGTTCATGAGTCCCATGAACGAACTTGGCACGTTAGTTAAGGAAAAAAGCATCACTAACTACTCATAGAATCCTGATTTTAGATCAATTTTTGAAAACAAACAAGCACCATGAGAATCCTCAAGCAAATCATCAAGTCTATGGTCTATGAATAGGGTGTCGATACTTTACAATAATTTTATTAATTGCTTTACAATCAACATACATACACCAGGACCCATCTTTTTTAGGGAGAAGAATTACCGAGGCAACACATGGGCTTACAGATTCCCGAATCCGACCTCTTGCCAATAGTTCAATGAGTTATCTTATTAACTCCTATATCTCCTCTAGGTTAGCTCGATGCTAGTCTACTGGGAAACATAGCCCCAGGTAATAAATTGTAGAAATCAAGGTAATAATGAAAAACTATATTATTCAGATTCACTAAACAAATGAGAATACATCAAGAATAACTAAGAAAAACCTAACCCCAAACTAGACGGGCCTAAACAACGGGTTGGACCTAAAGGCCATATTAGCAAGCATCCCCTCTCAAACTCACAATACTGCATCGGTAAACATTGCGAGTTTGTGAAACAAAAAAGAAACTAACACTGAAAAAGAAACGAAAGCAAAGTGTCCCAGAGTGTAAACTCGATGCTAGACAGAATCTCAATCTAATGCAATCCAAAAGAACCAGGTGCAGATGCAGACATGTGCAGAGCACAGATCAACATAAATACGGAGATGAACGAGAGTAGATAGGCAGACAGACAGATGCAGATTCAGAAAGGCGTATTCTGACAGACATGTGCAGGTAACAACCAGGCGAAACCAAATGCAGAACCACGTGTGAAACTAGATATAGAACCATACGCAGATCTAGACAGGTTGATGCAAACAGGTGCAGATAAAATCAGGCGGAACCAGATGCAGAACCACATGTGAAATCAGACAGATGCAGAATCATCCATAACCAGATACAAAACCAAAACCAATACAAGTTGTTGATGTCAAAATGCTACACATAATTACTCAAGACTTAGTCAGCTTAGTTAGGATTGCAACAACACCATCACCAATAATCCATTATAGCCCAAACAAATATAACCGTGATTACCAAATACAATACTACTATCAATATCAATACCAATACAAACGGAACCATTAACCATCGAAACTCAAAAAATTTCGAACCTAATAGACCAAGATACTCCAATAAAACTAATCGCCAATCCATAAGTTGAACCAACTAACAGATGTGAAGCTGCAGTTTCCAAACCAAACCAAACTGTAACAAATAATTAAACTATGCAGTAACATTCTTGCCAAACCAAAAACTCCAAAACTGTAATAATCCAAAGTCAACAATCAACAAAATAAATGGCCGCCACATTGACATTAAAACTAACCGATATTATGATCAAATTCCCAATTAAAGTTACCACTCCAAATTAGATAAAAGTTCAAACATATCATCAAAGTATAATTTATTACCACAGTCTCACTAACTTTAATCTACTAATCCAGATCCACCATGCATTATCTTTGACCACATGGTCCAATCAAAATCTAGCAACCAACTTTTCTTTCGAGGGTTAATACAAACTGATGACGACAATAGTGTTAGATCCAAACGAGCATATTATTAACAGATTAGGATTCGGGAAAGGTAGGACTAAACACGAACAAATATATTTTTTTTTCTTCATCTTCGACCTAGCTCTTGATGCCATGTAAAAATCAAGGGAATACTTAAAAAGTATATTATTTCGCAGGGCTTTGACCATGACGAACCTGTTGGTTAAATTGTGTTTCTGAGTTCCCAAATTAGGGTTAAGATAATCAATGAAGTACCGGATATTCACTTGAAATCGTGGTATCACTTTCCAATAGAAACTATTCGACCCTATGCCTGGGTTACACGAATATCTCTATGGGATAAGACCAAGTGATGTTCTTGTTTTAGGCACAAATCAAGAACCTAATCGTATTCAAGTGTTTAGGGTTTGTGTTGATCGTCTTCATGCAGAATGTTGTGACCTCTATTTATAATAGAGTTTACTCAAACCCTAGCCCATGGAATTATGTATAATTAACGGCCCATTAATTATAACATAATACTTTCCATCATAGTAGGATTCAGTGGTTAAAACGAGCAGCACTTTGAATCAGCAGTACCTTGAATCAGCAGTACTTTGAATCAGCAGTAGAGTCTAGCAGCAGATTCAACTACTAGCAGCAGATTCAACTAGCAGCAGATTCAGCAGAATCACACTAGCATAACCACAATTGAGTCAGGGTGTTCATGGACCAAATGGGTGCACACTCCGTACCTCCAAACCCATTACCAGGTGTGAACTCATCCCTCAAGTGCACTAAATTTTCCAACAATCCTCCCCAAATTTAGTTCACTTCCTTTGCATGAAAAATAAACATTAAACAAAACAAGTGCATAAATGAAAATATCCTGAGGACTGAATTTCCACATTAGTACATATACATTCAAACATTCGAGAATCAGGGTGTTCTAGGAATTGAACCCTTCAACCCATTTGAATACCTGAAGATAAATACACACAAGTTTTCAAACACTTAAATACTCTTGACACTATTACAAGCCATGTGTCCATATCCAATTCATAAATGTTGTAAAAGCTAAAAGTCCAAAGCTTCCTGAAGCGGCAAAACTTCAACATTTACATAGGTGGTTCATCTTTAATCATGCTCCTGCTTAGCACTTTTTCAAAGAAATTAACCATTAAGAAGTGAATACTTCATCCTCCTTTCCAGCAGGCAACAAGCACAACCTTGGGATGTATGTGATACATGTGCTTCAGTCCACAAAATGTTCAGCTTTCCACATTGAACTCAGCTTCCAAGTTTCCTTATAAGGGAGTTGGGTGTCTTTGCATTCAGTGACTAAGTTGGACTTAAACCTATCCCTTTAGCAGACTTTAAAACCAAGTCTCTAGCCAAACCCTTCGTCAAGTGATCAGCTAAGTTTTGTTGAGATCTAACAAACTCTATAGATACCACCCCATTCATGATAAGCTCACGAATCATGCTATGCCTAACACCTAAGTGTCTAGACTTCCCATTGTACATCTGGCTATAAGCCTTTGCCAATGTAGCAGCACTATCACAACGGATAGAAATAGGTGCTATAGGTTTAGGCCACAATGGAATCTCAAGAAGCAGGTTTCTCAACCATTTAGCTTCTTTACCAGCAGCAGCTAAGGCCACAAATTCAGATTCCATGGTTGAACTGGTAATGCAAGTTTGTTTCTTGGATGCCCAAGAAATTGCACCTCCACCAAGTAGGAATACCCAGCCACTAGTAGATGAATTATCTTCAGTGTTACTGGTCCAACTTGCATCAGTGTATCCTTCCAACACTGAAGGATAACCAGTATATGAAAGACTATAATCCATAGTTCTTTTCAAATACTTAAAGACCCTCTGAATTGCTTGCCAATGATAAGCACTAGGATTACTAGTATACCTACTCAGTTTACCCACTGCAAAAGCAATATCAGGCCTTGTACAAGTCATGGCATACATCAAGCAGCCAATTACCCTAGAATACTCAAGTTGAGATACAGCTTTGCCAGTATTAGGCATTAGCTTCTCACTTGTATCCATAGGAGTACTTACTGGAGTACAATCAAAGTAATTAAATTTCTT
Organism: Artemisia annua; assembly: GCA_014162995.1. Classification (NCBI taxonomy): domain Eukaryota; kingdom Viridiplantae; phylum Streptophyta; class Magnoliopsida; order Asterales; family Asteraceae; genus Artemisia; species Artemisia annua. Next base: position 138 of record LBNU01005730.1, on the reverse strand, counting down.
CAACACCTTCTCAATGTAATGAGATTGTGAGATAGAAATCTTGTTACTTTCATGTTTAATCCTAATACCAAGGATAACATCTGCCTCCCCCATATCCTTCATGGAGAACTTTGATGACAAAAATTCTTTTGTAAGATC
>LBNU01005728.1:280582-293975 GCA_014162995.1 Artemisia annua | reverse complement strand
TCATAGTGGTTCTGAAGATGCTTTAGATTAGTCTTTTGTACATAGTTCTGATATTGTATTCTTTTATCATAGAACCTTTGTAATACTTGTATCCATTTGTATCATTAAAGTTCATGCTTGTGTTTGTTCTGATTGACACCATGAATGTGATACTTTAGCCCTTGTCGGGTTGGGGTGTTACAATGCTGTTGACAATCTCTAACTCCAAACCTGTAAGTACCGGACATATTATTGTTAACTGTTTCAATGCAGGTACAACCACCGTTATGAACACCAACTTCCAGATGCTCATACTTACATCTAAATGTCTAAGAAAGCTCTCCTCAAAGATCAATGCATTGTAAAAGTCAAAGAAAGATTCTATGGTGAATGAAAGAATCTACAAAGTGGAAAGACAATGGACTAATGCAAAGTAATGTTCAAAGAAAAATTCCACATCAACACAAAGAATCTTCAACAAATAAATAAGAGCTACAATGTATGTAAGCACCAACGTCAAAGATGTATAAGCATGTTGGAAAGGCGCGAATCCACTGGAGGCCAAGAATGTGACGAATGGCAGATTACGACATCACTTGATCACTATCATATCATCAAAGACAAAGAATAAAGAATGATGAATCATTTTGCTAACGAATTTTTGAAGACGTCTGAAGCCGTAAAAGTCAAAGATTAAAGACAAAGAAAAGACGTCGAGCAACCTTGACAATCATCATGACCGATCCTTAGGGGAAGTTTGTTAGGATCACGTTTCACGTTATCTCTCAAGTCTCGGTCATTTCCAATGGGCCTTAGAAGCCCACGATTTAGAGAGAAAGGGAGGAAGGGAGTGTTGCCCTATTCCTCACCTATAAATAGGAGCTTATGTAAACTATTACACTTGTTGGTTTATTTGATATCTTTACTAAACTATTGTCATATTGTTTCTCATATCCTTTAGATCAACCAAATCTATTTCTTATCTCATTTCTTGAATAATTAATACTTGTGTTTACAATATGGTGACCAAACAAATGTAAAGACAAGCATAAGATAAAATCAAACAACACATAGACATATTGAATGATTGATGGAAGACTTATCTTTAATTAAGCATGGATGAAACAAGGGTGAAAATCCCTTGAAAAACACAGTAAATTCGACCTAGGGTTTATCCCTAAAGTTCTCCCAAAAGTTGCACACTAATGAATGAAAATTAGAAAACTATATATAGATTTTACAATCTGACGGCGTCACGTTATAGCATGTGACGCCGTCACCTCACCGCCAAAACTCTTCTCGGATTGCTCAGATCCATTCTTGACGCCGTCCCCTTCTATTTGGCTCTGGCCGTCTCCCTTTAGCATATAACGTGACGGCCTAGGCGTCACAAAGCGTGACGCCATCACGTGTTAAATCATCACAACTTTATGGGGCGTCTCGTGTAATCTCGTATGCACCTCTTTGTCAAAGCGTGATGCCGTTACTTCGTAAAGAGTGACGCCGTCAGGTACAATTTCCAGCATGATTTTGGGACTTTGTCGTTTTCTTCACTTTTATGCTCCAAAAACGTCCAAAATACCTTATTTTCCAGATTTCCTCTCCAAAGTACCTAAAATGACAAAAGGAACGATTTAGGGCAATATTTGATCAAAGAATTACGGATTAGGGCTTAAATGACCCCCTAAAAGCGTAACACTTTTCGCCTCATCAAATACCCTTACACTTGAGATTTGCTTGTCCTCAAGCAAATGCGCTTTTATTCTAATCAAAATATAAGTTAGGGGTCATTTAACACTAATATAAAAGTAATTACAACAAATGATCGTTCCACCTTAATCAAAATAAGCACGGAAATTATACACTAGCACCTCACAACTAGTGTTTGGATACTCACTTCTCTTGGGTGTTATAAAGGTATATATCACAAATGGAAATGGAAAAATATCACTCACTACTTGTCATAGCACATAGATTACCATAGGCTTGGGAAAGGATAAAAAACCTCCACCACTTTGGCGTAAGCACTTAAGATAAACTATCAAAGAGGTCTTTTAAAGGGTTGTAACGTTAGGTGTAGGGATATGATAAACACGATTTTGTTGGATAAAGGCAATCTTTACTGGTGGCGAGTTAATCATCTAAATAAATTACGTATACAATGTGGCGTTGCTAAGCCAAGACTCGACTCGACTTAAACTAATAAAACAAAAACTTAAAATAAACATAAAAGGAAATGGGATGGTAGTCCGTATGTTTTTTCTATTTTCTTTTTCTACTTTTTTTTTTCTTTTTCTTGATTTTACGATTTTTTTTTGTCATACACTCTTGCCCTACCATCCAAAATAATACATCATAGGGGCCTTGGTTCTCCCCTTACACTTGAACTTTTACATACTTTACAATAAACTATTCTAATGACTCGAATCAAGATAATCGAAACACTTGGAGTACTTTAAAACATTTAAGCATACATGGGGGTAATAATTGATGTTCTTCCCCTTTACTCCATAACATCAGTACTTTACCCATGAGTCCCAATCGTCCCAAAACAATATGTACAAGATATGACTCGACTTAGCAACCATGTAATAAATTAGACAATTAACTTAGGGTTTAAACAAATGTTTTCACAATAATACACTAAAGATGAGTGCACACAAGTTAACCTTTTTAACTTCAACCGAGGAAGACTCGCACCCGCGTCTTTGTTTGAATCACTGACAATTGGCTAAGGCGATTTGGGTGTACATTTGGGGTGGATTGTAAACAAATTCTTCCCTTAAGTAAAATGCTTAAAGTTAGAAATGAAAAAGATATGCTTGAAGGGGTGTACTAGGGGTATCATGTACTAAAAATGAGTACGTCGCAAAGGTGTGGGAGAATTACTTGACCAATGAAGCCAATGTAATTGTAATACGGGTATAAAACAAGGGTTATCCTAATGCCTCTTATCATGTAGTAAATCCTAACAACACGAATGTAGTCTCACTAGGGGTCTCGGGATGAATCACTAACGCAAGTTCTAGAATCTAAGTACTACCGATACACTCACAAGTCCAACAATGAATGCTTTTCCCAACAATTCTAGGGGCGAACCTCACATATTTGGGGGAAAACTTTTGACTGGTACGGTTTTTGTGCTAGCCATACAACTCCTATCCATGAGACGCTTATTAAGACTAAAGTTTTACTCCTAAATGTTGCAAAAAATTTTAAATTTGGCGCTAAAATCGCTCTAACAAATATTTCTCTTAGTTTTATTACACACCTACTATTAAACAAACATAAATCAAGTGTAATTGCATTCTCTAAGGTATCATAATTTACCCCCCCTACACTTAAGATGAACATTGTCCCCAATGTTTAAATAAAAAGATGTAAAAGTAAAGAAGGTAAAGGAATGAAAACAAATACTCCCCTGATTCGTTCGTTGTGGATAATGCTATAACATGGTTAGATATTATTCCAAGAAAATGAACATAAAAGCCTCTCTTCCTGAATATAAATCATCTTCTTGTCCAATATAACCTGTTAAACCTGACAAAACAAACATAGCAAACCTCGCAAAAAATCGGCGGCAAAATCTATATATACTAAAATCCTAGAAAGCAACTAAAGATATAATGCTTGTGGAATGAATATTTGTAGATTTCTGGAGTTTATAAAATATGGGTTTAATTGAAACTTGACAATTCTGGATGAAAAATAAAACATGCAAAATTTTCCAGAATTTTACACCTGACGCCGTCAGCTTTTAATGGCTGACGCCGTCAGAGTGATCTGACAGAAGTTCTAAATTTTGTTTCCGGAAAATTTCCAGAAAAACCTATGCCTTAATTCCTGGAATTCCTACAAAATATTCATTATGACTCGATACAAGCATTTGACTCAAACAGATACTAATATGTATGTTTATTTTATATTGTTATGATTCATGTTCAATCTTGTTCTTATAGACAAATTTGGATTTCCCTTACACTTATTTTTTTTTGCAAAACACCTTTATATGTAGTTAAGAAGAAGTTAAAAACAAAATAAAGCATTTTCACAATTTAATTTAAAGCATGAACCATAAACAATAAAAATAGAACATACATACAGAAACAAATAAAATCAAACAAACAAACAAACAAACAAAGCTTGGGTTGCCTCCCAAGAAGTGCTTTTCTTTATTAACGAGTCTTGTAGCTAGACTCAAGGTCACTCCTTACGTGACATCGTCGTCGGTCACGGTCTCTAGATCGTCCTCGGTCTTAGTTTTGTATTCCGGACCTAGTTGCAAGCATTCTTTGTAGAAGCCAAATATTCTACTCATGACATAGTCTACTCCTCTACGTCTATCCTCATCATTCCTATAGTAGACCGCTTGCTTATGCTCCTTCTCAAGGTTTGACAAGAGTCGGTATTGCACTATCTTATATGGCATTTGGTAGGCTACCTCATCGGTCTCATCCTTGAATCAAACTATCCCTAGAGACGGTTCATAATTCATTTTAGAGGCTTTAACAAATGGCTCTCGAAGCACTACTTTAGTTAAGCAACTATCTATTACCGGGCGAATATCTTCTACAATCACAAAGTCGGTAACATATGTGAAGTTTCCTACGAAAACGTGCAATCCTTTAACTCTTCCCACGAAGTTACTTAACCAACTTGTGTTGGGAAATATCCTAGGTCCAAGTTGCTTTTTCATTATCCAATTATAGTGGATCCTAGTCATGATGTTTATGGGAGATTTAGGATCTACGTAAGCTTTCATCACATGCACATGCCCGATGTTGCATGGTATATTGATATTGGATGGGTTGCCCGTTTTAATAGTTGGATTACCTAAGAAGTATGGTATCTCGGGGTCATTGAATAAATCCTTATGTTATGCACGTTCTTCCTAAGTGGGTAACCTATTGAAGTAGTCTTCCCCATTCTCTACTTCTTCTATTTCATTTTTCTTACCCTCCTCAACTTCATTCTTAGATTCACTATCAACCCCAATCATATTCTTATCATCTTTTTCCTTATCCTTATCGATTGGCCTAATAGTGACAACGTTGAAAAAGTGGACGTGTTTGGATGATGAGGGGTCCTTGACTTGGGTTCCGCTATTTGTGCTTCTAGCGTCCTTATTTAGTGGTGTCAACCCTTGGTTGGTGAGGGCTTTCAACAAGTTGTCAATTTTATTAGTCATCTCCATTTATTTCTGATTGAACTCGGACTCAAACTTTGCTATGTGAGCTTCTTGAGATGCTATAAAATTGGACATCAATCCAAGATTATTGGTACTACCATAGTTGTTAGAAGGATTTTTGTTGAAAGTAAGGTTAGAGGATGAACCACTTGATTAGAAATGATTAGTGGATTGGAAGAATTGTTTTGGGGTGTGTTTTGATTTTGTTTCCACTTAAAGTTTGGATGATTTTTCCAAGAGGGGTTGATAGGAATCACTGTAAGGGTTTGGCTCGGGTTTGAAAGTGTACCACTTTTCTCCCGCTCTGTCGGTACACGAAGATACGTAGTCCACAAAAGCTTGATCGGGGAGTTCCATGCAATCACGAGTGTCGTGAGGACCACTACAATACTCGCATGGAGAAATGATTTTGTTCACATGGCTTGAAGGTTTAGGAGCTTCGTAGGATTTCATGAGAAACTTGACTTAGTCCTCAAGTTCCACGATCCTACGGTCGGAAGTGCTTGAATAATTCGAAGGCAAAGATATTGCCTTCACCGTTTTGTTCAAATCACGGGGATCATTCCAACTTTTGTTGTCATAGATAGCAAGATCTTCTATGAGTTCCCATGATTGTTCCGCACTTAGATCACGTAGCTTACCACCGGCCGCTTGGTCAATGGTTTGCCTCATGGGGATATTGATATGGTCATAGAAGATTTGGACTTAGAGCCAAAGATCTATGCCATGGTGAGGGAATTTTTGGAGTAAGTCATTGAATCGAGTCCATGCCTCGTAGAGGGTTTTGCCTTGACGTTGTTGGAACATCAATATTTCATTCCTTAGCTTGGTAGTTCTCCCCGGTGGAAATTGAGCAAGGAAACGAGAGGTGAGATCATCCCAAGAGGTGATGGATCCTGCGGGTAGACGCTCTAGCCATTGGCTAGCTTGGTCTCGCAGAGAGAATTGGAAGAGACGCAATTATGGATCCTGCGGGTAGACGCTCTAGCCATTGGCTAGCTTGGTCTCGAAGAGATAATTGGAAGAGACGCAATCGGGTCGTCTCTTGAGTGTTAACATCAAGGTCTATGGAATCTACGATTTTGAGAAAGTCCTTGAGATGTTGATTTGGATCTTCGAAACGAAGTCCATGGAATGCACATCCGCTTTGCACCAACCGGATGGTGTCGGATCGCAAGGGAGACACATTGGCTCCTTGAGTGAGCTCAATGGTGCTTCAATAGCCTTGGTGGCTAGGACGGGAGTATTCTCCTAAAGTGCGGACTCTAGGAGGTTGGTTTGGTTATGGTATGTTTTGTTGTGGTGGGTTGTTGGGATCAAGGATATTACCACCTTCCATGATGGTGGATGGTAATGGTTACGAACAAAGGAACAAAGAAAAAAGATAGACTAAAGAAAACCTATAAAATAAAGTAAAAATCTCACTAGAAAGGAGTCTAATGAGTAGACCTAAATAAAAATAAATTTCAATCTAAACGATAGCTATTCCCTGGCAGCGGTGCCAAAAACTTGATGCATGGTTTTGCAACCTTGCAAGAGGTTTTACTTCTCAATGGATCTTGAGAAACTTGCAATCCCCACCAGGCAGTGTACCTGACCGATGTAGTATAGTGTAGCGGCAAGTACCGGGGGATTGATCGTTCTACTTTGGGAATAGTGTTCGTTAGGATTGAAAGCTACTCTAATTAGGTTTAAGGGTGAGGGATGATTCTTTTTGTATTTTTATGTTTTAAGGAAAGCAAGTAAAATCTCGGTTTTGAAGGAGTGGGCAGAATTAGTTGCTAGTCAACTAACCCAAATAACTACAAATGCAAATAAAATAAAATAACAAGAAAATAAAATGTTGTGAAACTTATATGGAGAAAAATTCGTTTACTTAGATTTCATTACTCCCTAGCTATCTTTTATCGGTTGATTAGTTTGTTACAATTGTGTGGATGACGGGTTGTATTCCTTAATACCATTCGTGGGGCATGCACGTCCTTCCCCAACTCTATAAGCGCATACTTCATCCTATGGCGACACGTTTAGTATCCAAATCATTAAATCACTAATAATTACTTATGCATTAAATACAACCAAATTAATCATAGTGCACATCCGATTCATGTTTCTTAGAACGTTCAAGCATGTTACCAATTGGAAGTTAGCCAGTTTTTCCAAGCCAAACATCGAAATCACCCACCCACAACAATTAATAACCAAACATCAGCCCATAATCAATAGCTAGGTTTCATTACATCTAAGCAAACACAAGAAAAACCTAGCTTAGCATGTTAATGTAAAGACAAGCATAAGATAAAATCAAACAACACATAGACATATTGAATGATTGATGGAAGACTTATCTTTAATTAAGCATGGATGAAACAAGGGTGAAAACCCTTGAAAAACACAGTAAATTCGACCTAGGGTTTATCCCTAAAGTTCTCCCAAGAGTGGCACACTAATGAATGAAAATTAGAAAACTATATATAGATTTTACAATCTGACAGCGTCACGTTATATTATCCAGTTTCTTGGGGAATATATTTTTGAAAATTATTCTAATAAGGTCTACTTGAGGGCAAGTAGAGTTCAAGTGGGGGGATATTTGATGACGTCAAATTTACCCATGATTTAAGTGTTAATTTCCCCCCTAAAATGCTCATCTTTTCTCTTCATATGAAGAATATATACTCTTATTTCTTCCTATTTTGGTTTCAGGGTAAAGATGAGTAAAAGAACGAACATACGCGGAAATGGAAGGAATTAAGAGCAAATACGTGGAAATTATGGATTCTGCACACACTACAACGTAGAGGTTCATCTACCTACGCCGTAGCAAGAGTTTATGAAGACTACAGCGTAGCCCATTCTATGGCTATGGCGTAGAAGTCCACTAATGGGCACTACGGAGTAGCAACTCTCCAGCTATGGGGTAGGCCCCAATTTGAGGCAGAGAAGAACTAACGAGGCCAAGGAAGAAGTTACGGCGTAGTAACCCTAGCAACTACGCCGTAGAAGCATCTAAAGAAGAAACTACGCCCGTAGCACTTGATCAAGCTACGACGTAGTCCATATTTACAAAGGCTACGGCGTAGCAACTCAAATCAGCTACGCCGTAGCAAAGTCGAGCCTATAAATACCAGCCCTAATTTCGAGTTAATTAATTCACTTTTCACCACACAGAAGTTGGGAGAAACTCAGGGAGCAGGAGGAACGAAGTTCTAGCCTCATTGAAGTCATTTCCAAGGGAGGATTCACACACCAATCATAAGTTTATCAATTCCTTTGTCTCTATTGGATTCATGTTTAGATTTGTATTAACTCAACATTGTTTTACTGCACTTATGAATATGAGTGGCTAAACACCTCTTGGTGTTAGCCTAGTTCTGAAATTCTTATTGTTGTGATTTAGTTTTCTACGCATCTAGTGTCTATTGTTTGTATACTTTCATGCCGAGTCTTAGGACACTCTAGTACATGTAGTGTTTAGCGTTGGTTTTTCCTTAGAGGCTTGTGGAATTAACCCTAGGAAGCAAGCCGATAGGGATGTGACTTGGTTATAGCAATATCACCATACATGTGTGAATTAACCCTAGGACCACCTACCAATGTTATACGCTTAACGGAATTAGAGGGTGATGAGGCGAAAACTGTACCGCTTTTAGGGGGTCATTTAAGCCCTAAATCGTAATTATTTGATCAAATATTGCCCTAAATCGTTCCTTTTGTCATTTTAGGTACTTTGGAGAAGAAATCTGGAAAAGGAAGCATTTTGGACGTTTTTGGAGCATAAAAGTGAAGAAAACGACAAAGTCTCAAAATATGCTGGAACAGTACCCTGACGGCGTCACGGCTTAAGAGGTGACGGCGTCAAGCTATGACAAAGGAGGTGGATATGAAGAGTTTGCTTGACTGGCCAGAATGGATTTTTGGGATTTAAAGGGGAACGGCATCAAAAGGCCATCACAAAACCCTAACCGCGGCGAGGTGACGGCATCACACCCCATAACGTGACGCCGTCAGATCTGTTTTCCTATACATATATTTTTGCAATTTTCATTCATTGGGTGGAACTTTTTAGAGAGGAACCCTAATATAAATTTTAGTAGCTTTTTCAAGGTTTTTCACCTTGAGATCTTCCATGTTACATTGAAGATAAGTTATCAATTAATCATTCAATATGTCTATGTGTTGTTTGATTCTATCTTGTTCTTCTCTTTTCTTTAACATGTTAGGCTAGGTTTTCTTTGTGTTTGCTTAGATCTAATGAAACCTAACTATTAATTATTGGTTGAATGGTGTGTTATTAATTGTATTGGATGAATGTTTATCGATGTTATGCTTAAGAAAACTGGCTAACCTCCTATACGGTAACTTGCTTGAACGTCTTAAGAAACATGATCGGATGTGTATTACGATTATTTGGTTGTATTTAATGTATGAGCGAATTCTAGTGATCCCATGTTAGGAGCTTTTAGTCGGCTCGACATAGGAGTGAAGAAGGAGCTTATAGAGTTGGGGAAGTTCGTACACACCCCCACGACTGGTATTAAGGAATGCAACCCGTCATCCACGCAATTATAACACACTAATCAACCGGTAAAAGATAGTTACGGATTAATGAAGTCTAAGTAAACACACTTCTCTCCATATAAGTTTTGACAACTATTTTATTTTCGTTTATTTATTTTATTTGCATTTGTAGTTATTTGGGTTAGATGACTAGCAACTAATTCCGCCCACTCCTTCAAACCCGAGATAATTTTACTTGCTTTCCTAAAAACATGAAATACAAANATAGGAGTAAAGAAGGAGCTTATAGAGTTGGGGAAGTTCGTACACACCTCCACGACTGGTATTAAGGAATGCAACCCGTCATCCACGCAATTATAACACACTAATCAACCGGTAAAAGATAGTTAGGGATTAATGAAGTCTAAGTAAACACACTTCTCTCCATATAAGTTTTGACAACTATTTTATTTTTGTTTATTTATTTTATTTGCATTTGTAGTTATTTGGGTTAGATGACTAGCAACTAATTCCGCCCACTCCTTCAAACCCGAGATAATTTTACTTGCTTTCCTAAAAACATGAAATACAAAAAGAATCTTCCCTCACCCTTAGACCTATTAGAGTAGCTTTTCAATCCTAACAACACTATTCCCCTAGAGAACGATCAATCCCCCGGTACTTGCCACTACACTATACTACATCAGTCAGGTACACTGCCTGGTGGGGATTGCAAGCCTCTTAAGATCCCTTGAGAGGTAAAACCTGTTGTAAGGTCGCAAAACTACGCATCAAGTTTTTGGCGCCGCTGCCGGGGAATAGTTATTGTTTAGGTTGAATTTTTACTTTATTAGGTCTACTCACTAGATTCCTTTCTAGCGAGATTTTTATTTTATTTTTCTAAGATTTCTTTAGTCTATCTTATTTCTTCGTGTCTTTGTTCGTAACCATTACCATCTGACATCATGGAAGGTGGTAATATCCTTGATCCCAACAACCCACCACCACAACAACCACCACAACANGGTACTTGCCACTACACTATACTACATCAGTCAGGTACACTGCCTGGTGGGGATTGCAAGCCTCTTAAGATCCCTTGAGAGGTAAAACCTGTTGTAAGGTCGCAAAACTACGCATCAAGTTTTTGGCGCCGCTGCCGGGGAATAGTTATTGTTTAGGTTGAATTTTTATTTTATTAGGTCTACTCACTAGATTCCTTTCTAGTGAGATTTTTATTTTATTTTTCTAAGATTTCTTTAGTCTATCTTATTTCTTCGTGTCTTTGTTCGTACCATTACCATCTGACATCATGGAAGGTGGTAATATCCTTGATCCCAAAAACCCACCACCACAACAACCACCACAACAAAACCAACCTCCTAGAGCCCGTACCTTAGGAGACTACTCCCGTCCTAGCCACCATGGCTATCGAAACACCATTGAGCACAATCAAGGAGCCAATGTGTCACCCTTGCGATCCGACACCATCCGGTTGGTGCAAAGCGGATGCGCATTCCATGGACTTCGTTCTGAAGATCCAAATCAACACCTCAAGGACTTCCTTAAGATCGTAGATTCCATAGACCTTGATGTTGAAACTCGAGAGACGACCCGACTGCGTCTCTTTCAATTATCTCTGCGAGACCATGCTAGTCAGTGGCTAGAGCGTCTACCCGCAGGATCCATAACCTCTTGGGATGATCTCACAACTCGTTTCTTTTCTTAGTTTTTCCCACCGGGAAGGACTACCAAGCTTAGGAATGATATCTTGATGTTCCAACAACGTCAAGGCGTAACCCTCTACGAGGCATGGACTCGATTCAAGGACTTACTCCAAAAATTCCCTCACCATGGCATAGATCTTTGGCTCCAAGTCCAAATCTTCTATGACCATATCAATATCCCCACGGGGCAAACCATTGACCAAGCGGCCGGTGGTAAGCTACGTGATCTAAGTGCGGAACAATCATGGGATCTCCTAAAAGTTCTTGCTCTCTATGACAACGAAAGTTGGAATGACCCTCGTGATTTGAATAAAACGGTCAAGGCAATATCTTTGCCTTCGAATAATTCAAGCACTTCTAACAGTAGGATCATGGAACTAGAGGACCAAGTTGTTAGGTCACTATATTAGTAAACACAAGTAATCTTATAAGAGAAATGAGATGAGAATTTGATTTGGTTGATTAATAACAATATGAAAGGAAAGAGCAAGAGTTTTCTTAAGATATGAAATTAACCAACATTTGTAAAGTGATACATAATGTCCTATTTATAGGAGAGGGATAGGGCAACACTCCCTTCCTTCCTATCTTACTAATTCGTGGGCTTTTATTGCCCATTGGACATTTATTGGACTCTATTATAACCATACGAGTAACTAAATAACGTAGCTAATTGTGATATTTCTAGCAACCTATTACATTGACTGAAATGACCGAGACTTGACTAAATAGTTGAAAACTATGATCCTAACAATCTCCCCCTAAGGATCGGTCATGAAGGATTGTTGAAGGATAGAAGTTCGTCACGGCCATCGAGGTTGCTTGACGTCTTTGTCTTTGGACTTTAACTGTTGACATTTGTAGCTTTAGATGTCTTCAAAATGATTGTAGTAAAAGTGATTCATCGTTCTTTGTTCTTTGTCTTTGTTGATGTGAAAATGAGAGATGATGTTGTAATCCGCCACACGTCACTTTCGGTATCTCCAATGGATTCGCTCCGTTCCGACATGCTCATACATCTTTGACTGTGTTGTAGTTATGCATTTGTAGCTCTTTGTCTTTGTTGTTGAAAAATTCATGATTGTTGTCGTAGAATCTTTTCTTTAGACTGTGATGTTGCATCGAGCTTTCATTGGCATTGAGATGTTTGTATGAGCATGTGGAAGTTGGTGTTCAAGATGGCATTTGTACCTGAAATAAAACAGTTAGCAATAATACAACCGGTACTTACAGGTTTGAACTAGAATTCATCAACAGCATATTGTGAAGACTCCTTCTAATTCACGCCAAGGCCGTTCCTAATCGGATACCCCCTAAGGAGCTTACACGGGCACACCTAAGTACACCCACAATTAGGTGAGTCGCTAGAGATCACCCCACGACTGTAGACCATTTAAAGCCATCATAAACACTAAGAGTAACCCACGAGGAATTACCGAAGTGACCTGCTGTCAGGGCTGTTTGATGTTGACCCTGGCAGGATTTCCGTTCAATCATTCGAGAAATACCTAAGTAAGTCCCTCATGAACGTTCTAGGCATATTGCTAAGATCTGCGAAGGACTCGATAATTTATAATTGGTGTCCATTGATGTAGAGCAACCAATGTAAGATTACTAAGTGTACCTAAGAGATCTTTGATGTATCTCATGGCTCTAGACTCAATTAGTGCAACTTATGGTTTCCTATGCGGAGATTGGGGCAGGGTCTCCTGTTTCAATATCAACCTACTATAAATAGAAGGTCGATAGATTACAACGGTTCCCCGTGAGAATGAAACAAGTATCTTTTGAGAGATACCCGAGTGGCTAGAAGGTTAAGGTGCATGCGTCACTGGGTCCATGACGTCTTTTATCTTCAATACCGGTGTCGCCTTAGCAACAACCAGTAGCATGTGAATTGAACCCGGTGTCTGCCCTAAGGTTGAATAATTTGGAGGGTTCATTTCTTTTCACCCTTTTCATAACGTTTCTTTTTAATTCTTCAACCCCTTCTTTCTCC
>LBNU01005728.1:262212-278869 GCA_014162995.1 Artemisia annua | reverse complement strand
GATGGTGGTGGTGATGGTTCAGGTGTAGCGACTTTCTTCCTAATGACTTTTCGTTTTGGGGTTGCAGCAGGCTTGGACTTAGGTTGTTTAGAAGTTGGAGTACTGCCGGTGCTTCCAGATTTTGCACCTCTCTGGCTGCGAGTTTCCCTTATGTATCTAGGAATTTCTTCGGTTTCTGAAATGCCTACTCTCCCGGCTTTGTAGGACAAGTCGTAGATTCGGTAGTTCGAAGATACAAGGATTTTGTCATTCAGAAGATTGTCTGGTATCTCACGCCACTAGTCCTTGGATTGAACTGAATAGACTTGACGAAAGCAATCTTATAATCGTCCACAACATTGTACTTGTCTTCGGTACGGTCAAACATTCTTTGGCGAAACTCAGGAGTTTTGCCGCAGAGGTAGTCAATGGGCATCTTGGTGAACCTCAAGAAAGGAATCATGATTTGACCAGTTGTGTGGATCTGAAAGACGATGTCGCTCATGATTGGGTCGGAAAGTCAATGTTAGCCCTGCTCATCATCCCCCAGAATGCTTGCAGATGGGATAGTCGGGGATGTTCATGACCACTTTTCCGTCCCGTGATTGATCTAATGATTAGCATGTAAAAAGTTCTCCAAGGTTGAGGTAGATACTTGACGTTGAATTTGGACAATATTAACTTGGAGGACTCTTCTAGATCATAACCAAGCTGAATCATGTAGTCGAGTATTTCAATCTCTGTCAACATTGGTTCATACTCTTCGGAAGTAGGAAGCATGAGAACCGTCCTTAGAACATCAAGATCAACTTCGTACTCTTGTCGTTCAAGAGTGACTTTGAATGAAGCATCGTCCAAGTTGACCTTAGCAGTGTGCCAGAATTGGTGGATGTAGAAGGTTGGAACAGAAGCAGACTTCGTTAGCATGCTCTTACATGGATGTGCCAAAAGAACGTCTTTGACTATCCGGCAAGAATCTTCAGTAATTCTGAGCTTGTTGAAGTCGATGCGAGCGTTGTTGTTGCCAATAGTAACATTGTAGTCAGCTGGAACAATTTCACCAAGAGTGATGAGTGGAAGGTTCTGTGCTGGTGCATTTTCTCCTTGTTGTTGTTGTTGAGCCATAGTGTACTGAAAATGTAATGTCATAAGATCAAACATTCAACTTGTTAGTTTGTAAGTTAACGTTCGAGTTTGATACTTAAGGCCATTCCTATTCCATTTTGCATGCAAAGTACATTAACTACGTGAGATGTTGTTATGACGATGATACATTGCATATAATCTAAGACGTAACGATAAGCATTCAAAACACATTAGGCAATTTAAGTACATCTAATAGATTACACAATCACTAAACATCCACAAGTTAATGATGCAATGGACACATACACAATATTACAAGTTCACAAGAATACAACTTAGTTTTTATAAAGTTTACATGTTATACAAACTTTTCAAAAATTATTCTAAGTGTGATCTCGATAACTTGCAAATCTGTGTTCTCGACAACTCTCCAATTCAGTGATCTCGATAACATTTGCATTGAGTGTTCTCGATAACTTTCAAACTGAAAGATCTCGATAACTTGTCAGACAAATGTTCTCGATAACTTGAATCTCAGTGATCTCGATAAGACAGTTTTTCATGATCTCGATAAATCAGGGATTTCGAAAACCTTGTGATTTCGACAACACTTATTGAGAGATTTCGATAAGTTATAAAGAGATCTCGATAAACTAAGTTATGAGGTTTCTCGATAACTTATCGAGGGATCTCGATAAGTGTTTTCGATAAGAATCACTTTTCGAAAATTCTTATACAAGAATTTTCGAGAATACATGTAGACATACGTTTGTGTTAAAATGTTGAATCCTTGTGTGAACCTGAAGCAATGAAGCACAGAAACATAGTTAATAACACAAACAACATTCTCATGCATGTTCTCGACAACACGTATAAACCCTAATCTATCTAGATTTCAAGTTAAAAGGAAACATGTTGTATTATTACTGGTTTCATACAATTCAAGCATATAAGAACATGTTTTAAGCACTGAGTTAGACTAAATAACAACACATCGAAAATACCCAATTCTTCGAAACCCTAAGAACATCTAGATCATACCACGAATGAAATTGTAACAATTCAAGTATACAGGCATGTTCTTACCAACCTAACATACAATTCCCACCACTAATATCAAACAAAACATCACTAACTCTCAAAAACCCAACACATCGAAAACAAAGATCATCGAAATTCAAACAAACGTGTTTTGTGTTATGATTAGAGTAACCTAGCATGATTATAATACTAATAAGCACAAAAGCCCTATGGTTACAACATCAAAACATCACGTTCACAGAATCTCTATAACTAGCGTAACCCTAGTTCTCGACAACATTCAAACGCAAAATCTAACCGTTAACTTTTTGATTCCATGAAAACCCTATGTTAGAATAACGTAAAGATCATGAAATAACTTACAGTTTGAAGATTTGTACAATGGATTCGCAGAATGAATTAGAGCCGTGTGATGTTTGAGAGAAAAAGTTGTTTTTGTTTTTGAAGAATTATGGAAAAAACGGGGGGGGGGGGGAATAGTTAGGTGAGATATTTTTGAAACTTTCACAACTTGGCAGATTTAGTCCCTTCACTACATGTTTTCTATAATAAGTCCTAATTAATTGTTTTAACGGTTAAGTTAACGACTTATGGCAACAATAACATCTAAGGTATATTCTAAGTGGAGGAAATGTCAAACTTAATTGACGTAACGGTAGTACGTGAATTACCACCAAAATTAAAAGCAAAAAGTCTTATGTTTTAAACAAAATGCAAGTGCACGTCTTTGAGTAAAATTGAGAAATTTTGACGAACATTCTCCCCCTCAACATTTGGTCGTAAAAATGTGGAAAATTTTGAGAGACCAAAATGTTGAACGAGATCGTGTGCTTGCATTTGTGAACAAAAGAAAGTAAAAAATACAAGAAGAAAACAAAAGAAAATCTTTTTGTTGTTTTTCTGGTTTTTCAATTTTATCTTTTTGTTTTTGAATAAATATTTACAAAAGATAGTTTTGGTGTTTGACTCCATTAATTGTTTTCCAGAAGAGATTTTAAATCATCTGGAGTCAAACAACGCATACCAATTCGGTGAACGAGTTCAGTGAACCTAGCCGGTGGTAAAGGTTTAGTGAACAAGTCTGCCAATTGGTATTCGGTACCCACGAAGTATAACTCTACTGTACCCTTCTCAACGTGCTCCTTGATAAATGATATCGGAGATTGATGTGCTTAGACTTGGAATGTAGAACCGTGTTGCAGGAAATAGCAATGGCACTTTTGGAGTCACAATACATCGGAATCTTCTCGAATGAGTAGCCATAGTCCATCAGCTGCGTACGCATCCAAATGATTTGAGCACAGCAGGCAGCCATAGCCACATATTCTGATTCAGTAGATGATAGTGAAGTGCAGTCCTGCTTCTTAGATTGCCAAGACACAAGCTTGTCTCCAAGAAACTGTAAACCACCAGAAGTACTTTTGCGTGTATCCATACACCCTGCGTGATCAGCGTCATGCCCTGGGGGCTTGTTTGAGACCGTAGAGAGCCTTCTTAAGTCGATAGACATGGTTTGGATGCTCTGGGTCCACAAATCCTTCCGGCTGACTGACGTATACCTCCTCACGTAATTGACCATTCAGAAATGCCGTTTTGACGTCCATTTGGTACACGATCATGTTTTTGTGAGCAGCGTATGCCAGAAAAATCCGTACAACTTCAAGTCTAGCCACGGGTGCGAAAGATTCTTCAAAGTCGATGCCTTCCTCCTGACTATAACCTTTAGCTACCAATCGGGATTTGTTGCGTATGACATTACCTTCTGCGTCCAACTTATTCTTCCATATCCATTTAAGTCCAATCACATAAACTCCATCCGGCCTTTCAACTAATTCCCAGACTTTTAGTCTTTTGAATTGGTCGAATTCCTCTTGCATAGACTTAATCCAATTATCATGTGTCATTGCTTCCTTAATGCTTTTTGGTTCGGCATATGAGACGGTGAGTGCATACATGCAGTGTTCGGCATCAGAGTGAAGTTTCTGTCGAGTCATCACTGGAGCTTGGGGATGACCAATAATGTTGACAATGGGGTGATCACGTGTCCAATGATGTGTTGGAGGGTGAGGGTTATGGAACTGCTGCACGTTAGTCGGTTCCAAATCCCGTGTTGACGACTCTGGAATATCGAAAAGGTTGGGAGTCGGTGCAAATGGATTAAAGAATGCATTGGGATCGTAATTTGCAGGTTCGGGTACTTCTTATTGATTCAGATCTTCAGGTGCATTGTATGAGTTGGAGTCAGTCTGTTCATCTGCTGTTGGTGAATCTGTTGGAGGTGCATCAGTTTCTACAGTAGTTGTAGTAACGGGTGTATCAGGCACTGGAATAGTGGCAGTTTGAGCAGCGGAATCGGTGGATACATTTTGTGCACGAATCTCAAAAGAGTCATCAAACAGTGGAGTGAACAGCGTTTCCAATTCTTGACGGGTTAAAGGTAAAGGTGCATCTGAACGATCTGGGAAATTTAAACGGTTAAGTTCGGGTCCTAAGCTGTTGCGCTCAGAAGCCATATCAGTGAGCTCATCAAAATTAGCGTGTATAGTCTCTTGAATCTCTCTGGTCCGACGGTTGTATATCCGAAACCCCTTAGAATTTTCACAATAACCAATAAAGATTCCTACATCAGCCTTAGCTTTAAGCTTTCCAAAGTCATCACGATCGTTGTTCGGGTAACATAGTGCACCAAAGACATGAAGGTGTTGAACATTGGGCTTACGTTTGTGGACAAGTTCATATGGTGTGCGATTGTGTCGTTTGTTGATCATACATCGATTCTGGGTATAACATGCTGTTGAGACGGCCTCTGCCCAAAGATAGTCTGGTAGTTGTGCATTGATCAGCATTGTGCGGGCGGCTTCCACTAAAGTACGGTTTCGTCTTTCGACCACGCCATTTTGTTCGGGAGTCCGAGCAATAGATGTTTGATGAACAATACCTACCTTCTCAAAATAATCCCGAAGGGTTTGATTCTTAAATTCAGTTCCATTGTCTGTTCTGACGATTCTGACGGTGTTTCTAAGCTGAACTTGAATTTTGGTGAGAAAAGTGACTATCATGGATGGAGCTTGGTCTTTAGTACGAAGAAAGTAGACCCAAGTCCATTTTGAGAAGTCGTCTACTATGACAAGAATGTAACGTTTCCCGTTGATCGTTTGTACTCTCATTGGTCCGCACAAATCCATATGTAATAGCTGAAGAACATGATCCGTACTGGGTTCTTGTTTTGAAGCAAGATGTGCACGTTTGCTCTTCCCTTGTTCACAAGCAGGACAAAGGTGATCTTTAGCGTATCTGAATCTGGGGAGTCCTTCAACCAATTTGTGTCGAGCCAGATCAGTCATGGTTTTGAAGTTGAGATGTGACATTCGTTTATGCCATAACCATGATTTTGTAGATTCGGCCTTAGAAAGTAAGCAGATGGGAGAGGAAGCAATCATATCAGACATTGAAATGGTATAAAGACTGTTGCTGCGAGTGCCGGACATTAGATCGTTCCCTTGTAGATCACGTACGAAACAAGTTTTCTCCCTGAATGCAACTTCTAAGTCACCGTCACAAAACTGACCGACTGAAAAGAGATTGTGACCAAGACCTTCAACATAGTATACACGGCTGATTTCAATATTCCCACTGACATAATCTCCATACCCCATAATAGCAGCGAAGTGATCATTCCCGAATCTGACAGTACCAATGAACTTTGATACAAAGTTTCTTAACAGTTTGAGATCGCCTGTCATATGTCGGGTACATCCGCTATCAACAATCCAGAGAATGATTTGCACCACCTGCATCACACGAAGGAGACGACGATGGCACAATGGTAAGGGTGGAACCCGATGAAGTAGTGGGTTCCGGTTGGTTAGAAACACATGATATAACAACTTTAGGAATCCAAGCAAAATTATGCATCTTAGTTAACCAACGCTGCCACTTCCAACTAGATTGCGCTTTCTTCTTAGTGAATTCGCTAAGTGAAGGCAAGTTCTTAGGATTGCTGGGCTTAACTACAGGGGTAGCAACTACATCCTCAGAAACTACAGGGGGCGTTAATCCTAGCTTAGATTTTGAAGCAGTAGTGGGCCTAGATTTTTTGCCTTTTGTAAGTTTCTTAAGACGTGTTAAAAGAGAAGTAGCAACACACTTAGAGTGATCACCAGATAGCATAGATTTACGACAAAACACACAAGATGCATTAAACGATAAAGAAGTACGAGATACATCATTCGTTACAGACAGATTCGGATTACAAGTTGCCAAATCACAATCTAAATCTATAGTAACATGATTATTATTCAAATTCCTAGGGTGAGCTTCTACTTCCATAGCTTTTAAGTTCTCTCTCTTACGTCGCAAATTCCTATTCTTCTTTTTCTCTTTTTGGTGCTTGGATCTGCTAACGCTAGGAGGGATAACTAGTCCTGGAGAGGTGGAAGAACTCATGTTAGAATTATGAATAGCTGTATCGTTACTAGTGTTATCTGTCCTATGTTTTTCTGGTGCAACAATCTTAGTATTTGCAGACTTTTTCTTTTCAAGATTTTTAATTTTCTCCTTCAATTCAATAATGATGTGCGTTTTGTCCTGAATTGTGCTGTCAAGCTTTCGGTTTAAGTAGAAATATTCATCTCGACTCTTTTGCCAAAAATCTGTTACTTCTTGCAATTCAGCAATCTCTTTTTCATATTTAGAAATCTGACTTTTAAGTTCCTCATTTTCATTTGAAAAAGATGTCGAAGTTTTAAGATTTTGCAATTCAAGTTCAAAAACAAGACTTTGGTTTTGACACCATTCTAGTTTTTTGTTGAGTTGAAAGATTTCATCTGAAAGTTTTTTCTGCACATCATCATTTTGTTGTCGGAGACTCATGTTCTCATTTTTTAATGTCTCAACAGTTTTATTCAACAACCCAATATCATCACAGTGTTCAGAAACAAGCATATCAGTACCACATTCATAAAGAGAATTCATTACCACAGATATAATATCATCATTGAGGACACGTTCAAAGAGTCGATCATTTTCATTTTGCAAAAATTGATTTTGACGTTGATAAAATGAAATTGATTTTTCTGTTTCTTGAAAAATATCCATCATTGAAGACACTTCTTTTTGAAGATCCTGTTCCCAGAGTTCAGCACATAATCGTAAATGTTGAACGTGAGGTAAAAATTGTTTTTGAAACACATCTCGCCGTTCACGCTCATGGGGAGCAATAAACGTAAAAACAGTGAGTTCGGAATTACGATCAACAGCTTCTTGTAAAAATTCAATATCTTCCATAAACGTTTGAAAATACCGAAGTATCTTGCACGTTTTAGGAAGAGGTTGAATGTTTTCAGGTTTAGTTAAAAGACCATTGTTTTGAACTACTGGTGTGATAGAAGCAATGTAAGAAGTAAGATCTTCTGGTAATATAAAATACGGTTGTTCAACATTCTCTTTTTGCGGTGTGAAAATTTCATTGATAGAAGGCATTGTTGAGTAATCAAAAGGTTTGTTGTAATCAACATTTTCAAGTTTAGATCGAGTCTCGTCCTCAATTTCCAATTCCTTCTCACGATCATAAACAACAGCACAAATAACAGTGTCATCAAAGAAATGGTTTGCACTATATATCTTCGGAATCTCGGTGAGTGCTTTATTTAAAAAACTGGGTGATTCACTACCAATGGCAAAACCATGGCCGGTGTTTGACCGTTTTACAGAAAGTGTATGAATGGTTGTAATTGAATTACCAGTTTTATATACAACATTCTGAAACTCTTTGAGTTGACTCGTCAATTCAACAATTTCATCTAAATATGATTTAACTCTGTCCCTTGAAATCTGTTTATGTTCTTGAAAATCCGCTTGACAAGTTGACAGCTCATTTTTAGTTTTCAAAATGACATCTTCGAGTTGAGCAACTTGTTGTTTATGTACAAAATCTTGTTGTTCAAGTTGTGAAGCTAAATCATTTTTAGATTCCATTATGTTAGCAATTTGAAATTCGAGATCCTTTTCACGACGATAAGATTCTTTAAAAGCATTTTCAAAGCTCTTTTCGTTATCAATGAGTTTAACAGCGTTATTTAATTGTATATTCAAACACTCGAGATCCCTAGACAAAGATGCATTCACCTCTTTCAATCTCGCATTTAATTCTTGACATTTAATATTTTGAGATTGACTGGTCATGAGAAGTGTCCGAAGGTCTGAATCTGGATCAGTCATAGAACCAAGGGGTTTAAGATGAGCATTGTTGTCGTTGACATGGTTAGTGTGAGAATCATCAACTGAGACATCTGAGTTAATTTGATCATCATCAAATATAACGACTGTGTCCAATTGATAATTTTCGTCTGTAGAGAACAATGCATCATTTTGAACCGATTGTTTCGATGTAGATGCAGATGCAGATGCAGATGGGGTGACAATATCATGTATGAGGCATGAATTAAAGTCGTTTACCTGAGACAGAGTATCAGAATCATATACTGGACCTGATTCAGTGAGGTGGAGTTCCTGCATGTTGGCCATAAGCATAACAGCAGCATTAGCTTCCAGATCTTCCATGTCATCATCAGACTGAGCATTGGCCATGAAGCTGTTGTCATTCTGTTTGTTTGTGCCTCTAGCTTCGTCCTGAAGAGCTAATAGAAGTTGCTGTTTGTGATACTTACTGCCCTGAGTTCTTGGAGAAGGACATGCAGTAGCCAGATGACCGACTCCATTGCAGTTAAAGCACTTAATGATCTGATTCCCTGATGTATCATTCCCATTATCCCCAAAATCAACCTTCTTCTGAGATGAACCAGAGTTGTTCCTGAAGCTTCCTCCATTGTTGTTAAACCTCTGTCCAGAACTATAACCACCAGAATTGAATCTCCCACTGTTACGGTTTTGAACCTCAACACGGCCATCATGAATCACAGCTTGATTCCTTGTATTAGACGATGATCGGAGACGATTGTTGGACTTGTTAGAAAATTTGCTGAAAGCTCTAGCAATGAGTGCTATTCCCTGATTAAGGCTGTTGAAGTCCTCGTCATCATCATCATCATGTGATTGGTACAAGGGATCATTGTTGTGTGATAGGTCAAGTTGTGTTGGTTGTTGTTGTGAAGAGAGATCATAAGATGAAGTCTTATTCTGAATAGGGTAATTGAAGTGATTCTGTTCAACTGAGTAATCGTGAAGTTGCATGGATGAATTCGGAACATGTGAGTGAGCAACCAATGCTAATGAGTTTGATGTTGGAGACGGTGAAAGGGTTCCTCTCTGAGCACGGTCTTTGTTCACTTCTGACTCATGGTGTTTGAGATAATCATACAACAATCCATACGGTGCATCATGAAGATTCTTTGCCTGACGAACAAATGTCACATATCGCTGCCAATCCGGTCCAAGACACCCAAGAAACTTAGTGTTAACGGCAATCTTTGGTAGTGTGATGTTGTGTCTGTCGAGGTCATTTATGATATTGGTGAAGCGGTGATAGTATGACTCAAGTGATTCCATTGGCTCTATCATGAAGTGTGTGTATTCCATGTAAAGTTTGGATTCCATATCCTCCTGATTCAACTGAGTTCCTTCCATTAGTAGATGAACGTGTTCCCACATGGCCTTAGCATTTTTCTGAGCATCAACACTGCGAAAGATAGGATTTGGTATGCTGTGAAGGATGTAACTCATGGCATATTCGTCCGCTTCCTTATGAAGAATTTGTTCAGCAGTGAGGCGTGTTTCAGGTAAAGCTGTTGAAGACTCAGGTCTAGGTGGAACAGCATTGTCATTAGCAGGAACAGTGTTGAGAGGTGGTACAAATGGACCTTCCATGATAACCTTCCTAAGATATCTGCCATGGGGTTTCTTGAGATCAAGAAATCTAAGGAATCGACTTGACCACTGAACATAATTACCCGGTGTCAACATTGGTGGTGTGTCAAGTGAACCTGCTTCATGCCTCGATTGTTGAGTAGTAATGACCTCACACATCTGATCAAACCAGTGAGACTGTTTTGGCGTTGGAGTGATTTGTTGTAGCATTGGTAAGGGTTGAGGTTGAAATTGATGCATCATGGCATGTTGCTGAGAATACATTTGACTTGGCTGTTGATATGATTGTGCATTCTGTTGATATTGCTGTTGCTGACGAAATTGTTGCAGTTGATGATACGGTTGTGCTTGATAAGGGTTAAAGTACGGTGGTTGAGACATGATTGAAAAACTTGTGGTTTATGGATCTTGTAGAAGGTATAGTACTTAAGACAAATCTTAGAAAACAAATCCCAATGTGATTTCGATACTTGGTTATAGGATGATTTCGATAAAATGTTAAAGTCCAAGTAATCTCGATAAACTGAAGTTCTCGATAAAACAAGTAGGATCTCGATAACTCACGTTGTTCTCGATAAAAGGAGATTATCGAGAAATGTTGGAGACAATTATCGAGATCTTTGGTTCAATGAAGACAAAGTATGTTTTCGATGTATCTGAAAGTAATTTCGATAGATTCACAAGATTTCGAAAGCAAACAAGTGATTTCGATAAATGGTGAAGTTCTCGATAACCTCAGGTTCTCGATAACAAGTATCAAAGTTTCGAGATTATACAATAACGAAACTATCCAATAAGTCGAAGTGTTTTCTTTCTTATACAAGAGAGAAAAGCACTGAGTAAGCAACAAAAACACTTAAGTAGTAATATCGAAAGTTCTCGATAAAAGAGGGTTTAAGGTTCTCGATAAAATGGGGTTTTGTGTTCTCGATAAGTAGCCAAAATGCAGATTTTTCTTTTGTGAAAAAGCAAGCCTAAAACGAGTTTTTAACCTAAGATTCTTGTACAACTAGCATTAAAATGATGAAATCTTAATGAAAGTTGCAAACTTGAACTTTTTAACAAAAATTTCAAAAATCTCGATAAAAAGTACAAGTTTATACGAATCAAAAACAACTCAAAAATTTTGAAACTTTGTTGTTTGTTTTGGTTTCTAACACAAGTTTGTAATCAAATATGTGATAAAAACACAAAAGAAGCAAGAAAGTTGCAATCTTTTTGATGTTAACGTGGTAAAAAACGTGTTTGAGGGGCGTATAACACAAAAAAAAAAAACTACACCTTCTTCTAGCGATTGATACCAATTGTTAGGTCACCATATTAGTAAACACAAGTAATCTTATAAGAGAAATGAGATGAGAATTAGACTTGGTTGATTAATAACAATATGAAAGATGAAAGAGCAAGAGTTTTCTTAAGATATGAAATTAACCAACATTTGTAAAGTGATACATAATGTCCTATTTATAGGAGAGGGATAGGGCAACACTCCCTTCCTTCCTATCTTATAATTCGTGGGCTTTTATGGCCCATTGGACATTTATTGGACTCTATTATAACCATACGAGTAACTAAATAACGTAGCTAATTGTGATATTTCTAGCAACCTATTACATTGACTGAAATGACCGAGACTTGACTGAATAGTTGAAAACTATGATCCTAACACAAGTCAAGTATCTGATGAAATCCTACGAAGCTCCTAAACCTTCAAGCCAAGTGAACAAAATCACTTCTTCATGTGAATATTGAG
This sequence comes from Artemisia annua, assembly GCA_014162995.1. Lineage (NCBI taxonomy): Eukaryota > Viridiplantae > Streptophyta > Magnoliopsida > Asterales > Asteraceae > Artemisia > Artemisia annua. Next base: position 267,186 of record LBNU01005728.1, on the reverse strand, counting down.
TGGTCCCCACGACACTCGTGATTGCATGGAACTCCCCGAACAAGCTTTTGCGGACTACACATCCTCGCGTACCGACAGAGCGGGAGACAAGTGGTACACTTTCAAGCCCGAGCCAAACCCTTATGGTGATTCATACAACCCCTCATGGATAAATCACCCAAACCTTAGGGGGAAGCAAAACCAAAACATGCCCCAAAACAATTCTTCCAACCCACCTAATCGTTTCCAATCAAGCGGTTCATCCTCAAACCACACTTTCAATAACAATCCTTTCAACAACTATGGTAGTACCAATAATTTTGAAGGATTGATGTCCAATTTTATGGCATCTCAAGAAGCTCGTCTAGCAAAGTTTGAAGCCGATTTTAAACAAAAGCAAAGCAAGGTGACCAACAAAATTGACACATTGTTGAAAGTTCTCAATGACTGAGATATAGGAGCACTCCCTAGCAACACGGTCAAGAACCCAAAACTAAACGTTAACGCCGTTTCATCGGTTTCGTCTCCTAGTTATTGTCCACAATACTATTCGGTCAATTCCATGAGCACGTGTGTAAAACCCTAAATTCCGTAATCCTAATCTTACGTATAATTTTAAAATTTTCTAAATAACGATACAAATAATTAAAACGTGAATATAATTTAAACAATTAACCGTAAACCCATAAAATAATAATGAAACGTCTATTCAGGAATCTTTGAATATTTTTGAACTCCGAAATAATGTTGTGACATAAATAAAATACGAGGTAACTAATTTCCGCTTCGTGGACATTTATTTTGGGCCGATTCTTTTACTACGCAACCTTAACATAAATTAAACCAACTTAATCCAACATAAGCCCAATTTAGCTAAACCCATGAACTCTTAGGGCCTCCTAGCCCAAATCGACTAACACAAAAATAAAAAGGACCGGTTGTTTTGTTTCCCACACACACAAATACATTACGTTTTTTTTCAAAAAACCCTAACCCTACTAGTTCTAACAAAAGTCACGACTTATTATTCTTTCTTTGGGTCTACCTGCTTCTGTCGATCATCCAAGGGTTTCCAGGGATCGAGTGGTGTTCTTGCATCATGGGGAGGTTGTTTGTACGCGTAGTGGTTCAAGAAGGGTTTGCGTTTCGAGTTTTGTGCTTCCTTTCACTCGGTTCTCTTCTCACTCGAATACAAGGTGATCTTTGCATCTTCTCTTTGATTTATAAGTTTCTTTCACATCAAAAATTGTTATGTAACAGATTATATGATCGAATGGAGTCTTTATAAAATGTTATATTCATGTAAATTTCACATAAAATCACTAATACAACACACCCTAAAATCTGTTTTGATGATCGTTTTGTTTATGTTTGTTTCGTGTTTCGTCTCAGCCACAACGACCTATGAATAAGTTAATACAAGCCCTAAAAACTTGTTAATAATGATCATTAAATGAGTCACTAAAGATTAAAAACCCTATAATTAGTGGTGGGTTGATTAGGGTTTATAAGTTTAGGGTTGTGACGTTCCTGATGCTGACAGAAATTTTGGATTGATTGAATGGGGTAAATCTTGTGGATACCAACGTGGTTTTAAGTGATTTTTGAGTCTAAACATAAGTACTACTTGTCTACTTTCTGGAAATAAAAGTTTCATGGTGATTGAAGGTAGGGAGGTAAGCTTTTTGATTTTTACAAGATTAAGTGTCAAAGCTGAGTAAATTGGGTCTGAAAATCAGTACCAGTTTTTGATTTTTCATTTTCACATTATAAAGAGTTAAGGTCTCTCCTTTTACAGGGGTTAAATATAGGATATATGTGACTTCCTGGAATTTCTTTAGATTTTTCTGAAGAGTATAAATGGGCTAACCAAACGCAAACTTTCTGGGTGTTTGTGCAGTTATTTTTCTGGGTAGGTCTGGAAAGGTGAATTTTTAAGGGATACTTAAACTTACTAATAAAATCTGCAACAATTTGAGTAACTACTCAACTTATGTGGGAACCTCAGGAAAAATTGGGAGAGTCTCTGCAGTTCATTTGTTGTGTCTTAAAATTCGTGAGAAACTAACCCAGAATTGTAAAATAAGCCTAAAATAAGTTATGAATATAACTATAAGTATAAATCATTAAAGAACATTTATAACTTATGAAATAAAGATATAAGTATTAAGTGATCCCTATTTCATTTAGATCATTTGAAGAAGCATTACGTTGTTTCCTTGTTTTCATTCATTCGCTTGCTTTCCCTTCATACGCATTATGGTACAGATATTCTGACCTTTTCAGTAAGGGTTTCTCATGATTCTTCCTTTCCTCTCTTTGACTGTTTGTTTAACTATGCTATGTTTGCTCTGAGCCTTCTTTTGATGGCTTTCCTATATTGAGCTATTATATATACTATATTGAACCCTGCTATGTTTCCTTTAAATTATGAATCTTTTACAATTACTTGATTTGAACCTTTACTTGAACTCCGTTACGAATCTTGATATGATCCTTGACTTTGATTCACTATTTTGACATGACCTCTTTATACCTCTACTATGATTCCCTGCTATTGATATTCTCATTTATGATCTATTTGATATTCGTTCATTATGACCCTAATGATATGACACTTGATATAGTTCGTTCATTACCTTTGTGACCTTAGTTCTTGAACCCTTGAAACTTGGAAAGTGCTTTTAATATTATAATTGGATGTGAAAACCTTTAGTAATTATTTTATGAAAATGTTTTGAGAAAAGCCTATTTAAAATAATGCTTATGAGCACTATGTGATACCACATTTATATGGAATTTTATTAACTTTTATGATAACTACTTTTAAAGACTATCTTTATGAAAACCGTCATTAAAGATCACTTTTATGGAAGCCACTATTAAAATATTTCTTTAAATGAAGAATTGATATAAACTTTCGAATGGAACCTTTGCTATGAACCTTCGAACTATTTAAATTGTGAACCCTTGATTATGAACCTTTGATATCCTGATGACTTAGACCTTTGCCAAACATGTACTTTTCCTTCTCATTACTATGTTCCATTCCCTACCGCTATTATGATTTCTGACCTTGGTACATTTGACACCTTTGGTTCATTGATATAATGTTGTCTGAAAACTCTTTTGAAAATATAACTTGGTAATATGAAATAAACTATTTGAACTAATTTCTGAAAACATGACGACATGTCAGTTTCTAAATGGAGGTTTAAATAACCTTTGCTAAAAATGTTTTTAAGGAAATACTGTTATGATAACCATGTTTTAAAATGAATTGCTAAGTTTTTCAAATCAGTTCTTATAATACTTTCGTATTTGTAAACCTTGAACCATTGATACGAACCATTGTTTGTTAGGATTCCCTAAGCCACTACTATGATCCCCTTTAATATTTGAACATTTATGATATGAACCTTTTGACTTACCTTTTACCTATTCAGTATGAGACCCGGGCTATCACTAGGCATGGGGGTTCCATGTACGTAACATTAATGCACTGATGTTATGATTCTTGTGTGGTCGAGTGATTTTCCACACCGTCCCCTTTTGTTATATGTTATGCACGCTTTATTTATTTATTATAGCCAACTATATTCTGTGGGGGCGTATGGGTGCATCCTAGATCTGATATCTGTTATATGTTATGGTTATCTGTTATCTGGTGAATGTGGCTGTGTGTGCAATACACGTCCTTCACAACCCATTGAGGTCACCCCTCTATTTACATTTGATATTTTGAGGCCTCCCCTCTGGATTTCATATGAGGCTAATTATGTATGATTTGGTTGGTTCTGGGCACGGGGTTAATACTGAATACTAAACCTAAACTTTAACCTTTTCCTTTACTTAACCTATACCTTTACATTGTATACATATTATACCTTCTGATACTTACCCAATGCAACATATATTGTTTTCTCATTCCTGTTTCATTTTCCGTTGATTCGTTTGACATTCCATATTCGTATTTCCTTTGATTACATTCTGTTAGTCCTACTATATGTCCATATTCCTTGACTTTTGTCTCAGTAGGTTTCTTGAATTTATATCGCATTCAAATGCGTTTTCCTTGTTTATTAGTTTTCATTTGTTTATATCTGTTCACTGAGCTTTCGCAGCTCAGCCGCATTTCTTTTCCTGCGGCAGGTTTTAGTAGGAAGCTGGGTTATGAGTGGAGAATACTTTGGACTTAGAAGACTACACCTTGGTAGCTTTTGGATTAGAGATGACTAGAAGAGTTCTAATTTACTAGACTTAGTATTGGTTATTTCTTTCTTTTGTAACCTTGTATTCTCAGTTTATTCCCTTGTAACCTTTGAGTTTCATTTGTATTACGATGTTGTATGTCTGTATATGCTTTGATGTGTCACCATAATGTGGCACTTCTATCCTTATTGGGTTGGGGTGTTACAGTTATGGTATCAGAGCCCATGCTACGACTTGTAGTACATTAAACCTTGACCTGTGAAGTTTGGACCACTAAGTTTCCACTGTAGGCGCTCATAAGATAACCTTTGATATTTGCCTTAAGATCTCCCCGTTAGAGCATAAGTTTTGACTGGTGAGGAATGGGTAGACTAGGACATCTATGTTTGTGACACTTGCTTCCGCATTACTCTAATTCTTGCCTCTGCCTTTAGGCCTTATAAGAATCGGTGCCTCATAAGTTAGGAGTCTCGCATTTCCATGTTTTGATTTCCATGTAAGTTGGAATACTTCGGACACTACATTGACACCTTGCATCATTTAAGTTCACTGTCTGACCTTGATCTCCATCCCCGATTTGCTTGATAAACATTTTGATACCTTTTCGATCGTTCCAAATGTTATTCAACCATAATGTGTTTGACACATTCTTTGAATTTCGTACTTATGCTAGACACAATGTGTCGTTGATACTACTTGAATCTGCACAATTCATGAATACTCCTATGAGAAACTCTGGTATTTATTAACCATAGATATAGGAGTCTTGTTCCCTCCCTTTGA
>LBNU01005728.1:216944-231952 GCA_014162995.1 Artemisia annua | reverse complement strand
ATATAAGTCATGAGAGAGACAAAGTAGAACACAATTGTTGAAAGAGAATCAAACTGAGGGGTCAATGAACAAAGTCAAAGTTTGGTAAGCCTTTAAGTCTTCAAAACATCCCAAAGTTCAAAATCCCAAGGTTCATAATCAAAAGCTAATAATGGAAGTTTAAAACAAAGGTTCAATTTAGCAGGTTTATATCAACTATTTTAAAGGTTCGTAGTAAAATCAATTAAAAGGTTTATATCAAAGGTTCATTTAAAAGAAATCTTCCAAAAGATAGCATTCATAAAAGTGATCTTTCATAAGGTATTTTTTTAAAATGATCTTCATGAATTTGTAAGAATCCAATTAAAAGTGCTCTTAAATCATGCTAGAAGCGTTGTTTTAAAATAGTTTCTCTTTAAACGTTCCCATATCATAATTAAGAAAAGGGTTTTCGCATCCTGTTAAATATTCCAAAATAACTTCCAAAGTTTCAAGGGGTCCAAAAGTTAAGGTCACAAAAGGTTAACAAACGGGTTATGTCAACATCATACCATAAGGGTTCAAACGAATATCAATAGGATCACAATACCAACGAAATGCATCAACCACAGAGCCAAAGTACAAAGGAGGTCATAACAAGGACCGAAATGAATCACAACATGATAATAGATCAAAGACAAAGTTAAGAGAGAGAAGGTGTGCGTTCTTGCTGAAAGAATGCGGAATATCTGTACCTTCGCCGAATAAAACCAAGATCAAACAAAAGAAGAAAGATCACTCCCGCTTCACTGGACCTAGAAGAAGTGAAAACGGATCATGAAGAGTTCAAATTTACTTAAGATACCTCTTTTGGTTATCTTTTCATTTTTAGCAGCTTTCCATATTTAGTAAGTTTCCATTTTAGGTAGTTCAAACATTTTAGAAGACTTTCTATTTTTAATAAGTTTCCTTATTTAGAAGGTTTCCAATTTTAGAAGTTTCAAAAAATAACCAAAGTTAAAGGTCTAAAATGTAAATATTATAAGTTTCATGTTTTATTCAATTAAATCCACAATTTATCAATATTTACCATTCAATATATCAAGTTTACCAAATATTAAAATTTAAACCCTTAAGTTGCATTATTTACAAAACAAGTCCTTTTTTCAATATTTAATTTATAATTACAACCATTTTCAATTTAAATTAACACTTATAACCCTTAATTATCAAAAGTATACCATTTCAGCCCTTAATATAATATCTATTCAAAACAGCCCTTTTACTTTCATAATTTACAAGTTTAGTCCCTTAATTAAAATAAATACAATTTACACCCTTTTAATTATAGAAATTACAAATAAACCTTTTAAATTACCAAACTTGCACATTATACCCCTTAATACCAAATATGTACGAATCAGCCCTGAATTTATAATTTTGCAAAACACACCCCTTAATTTTATTTAATACAAATCGAATTAATATAAATTATATAATTAGCATTTAAACCTCTAAATTACAAAATTAACACAAAACACCTCATTATCATTTAATTCAGATTACCCCTGGTCTATTACACATTACACAAATATCCCTTAAGTTTGGAAAATTACAAAACACACCCATTACATTTAAAAATCCGATTCGGTTTACTTTTAATTCAAAAACCCTAAACAATTTACCAAGTCATTAAGCAATCATCATAACATGTCAAAATCAGTATTAAAACTTTATACAATACATAAGAACCCTAACCCTAGCCCTCGTAATTTATTTTCCTTTATTTCTCTTATTCGATAATTAAAACTTGATTATGTATAAAATTCCAAAACATAAAATATAAAATTCGATCATCACAAAACTTATTTTATTTGAGTTATATTCACAATATAGAAGCTGAAAAAAATATTCTTGAAGCCCTCAAAATTTATTCAAGCTGAAATATCAATTATTTCCATTTTTAGGGTTTTCGAATGCGTTTTAATTCAAACAATTTTTCTGGAGTGCATGGATATTTTTGCCACGTCTCGTATTTATCTTAGAACATATAAAAATTACCTTGTCAAAGAATTAATGAGTGAAAAGGAGCAGAGCGAATTTTGTGTTCGGTTTGGACTAAAACGATCGAATAGCCCCAAATAAATCAAACCACGATTTCCAGCCTCCAACACCAATTTTCTTAGCTTCCTTGTACCTTATTACATTCAAGAAAAATAGAAAAGACCTCCCAAAACTTGTTGTGTAGCCGAATGGAATTTTGAGAGTGTTTTAGGGTTTTTAGCAGTTTATAAAAATAAAAGGAGAGAAGGTCGACATATATGGAGGATAATCACACTAATTTTGGCATTGATGAGTGATTTGAAGTTAATTTGCTGTTTTGAATCTGTAGGTCCAAAGATTTGGATCTTAGCAGCCTTTGTGAGACAATAGACACCTTGGATAAATCCAAACTATCTATATGAGAAACTCTAAACAATGTATACTTGATGTTAATGCGGAATGTTAACACAAGCAGTAAGAATAACACAGAGAATAGCTAACTTTATATTCTATTAATTTCATGGAAAACTTGGCATTTAGTACAATGCCGTAGGGTTCCTTTTATACTATAAGGAAACCCTAATTCTACAAACGTGTGAAAGGATGCATGCATATCTTCTCCTATGATATCTAACCGTGTGCATATCCTTACCTATAATATCTCCTAAAATATCTAACTTGTTCAGCAAAACAGACTTAACTGAACTAACATAAACAGACTTAACTAATGCTAGCCAGACTGAACTTAGTATTGGCAGACTTAACTATCTACCCGACTTAACTAGACTATTCAGACTTTTAAGTCTGTTACAAATAATTCCCAACAATCCTCTCCTAACATGATCTTCAAGTTCCTTTCTTCAGAAATGCTTTGAGGATTTTTTTAATATAAGCTCCATTGGAATTATTTGGAGCTGCAACATTTGTTGAATCTTGAGATATCTGCAGCAACCTTCAAATCTTGAATACCATGTGATCTTTGCAGCAACATTGACAATATGTACATCAAATCAAAAGTTTCATACTATTCTCATCACTTCAAGGTGTGTGAACTCCTGTGAGAGGTGAATCATTGAAAATTTAATGGATTTGATGTCTCTTTACCAGATAGCCATCACTTCTGGATTAGCCAATGTTTCAGTATAATACTATGGTACATTGATAACCATATGATTTTTAGCAAACCATCAGCTATCAACGGATTTGATATATCTTTACCAAAAGCCGTTTGCTTTTGGACTAGCCAACTCTTTGATGGAATTCAGTCATCATCTTGGTGAGTTGATTACCAATTATGGTTTTTCCACTGCCTTTACCACAAGCCATAACCTTGTGGGCTAGTCGACTCTTCACTATAACAAATATGGTGAGTTGAATATTACACAATTTTTGGCAAATTGTCAGCCATAAACGGATTTGAGATATCTTTACCTAGAGCCGTTTGCTCTTGGATTAGCCAGTTCTTATGTGGATTAGACATGGTGGACTGATAACAATTTGTTGTGCCAGTGCAAGGCACTTCCACCAAACAAACTCTAAAGAAGTCTACCTCAAGCCCATTTTGCAAAACTTTTGAAAATTCTTTCAAACACTCCAAGCAGTTTCCTGCTTAGATTGTTTTTCAGTGAGCTTCAAAAGCTGGCATTTTGTCTCATCCTCCTTATCTCCTAGCAATTTCTTTTCCAGCATAGCCTTACAAACTATAGGAGGGATTGGGTATTCCACCTCTACAAGCATGTAAATGTGTGCAGTCTTCAATGTTAGACAGTGAACTGCACAGCTAGAAAAATACCTCCAGTATCTCACTTCTTGTTGGTGGGTTATTTTCCAGATATCATTAGTCTTGCTTGGAGGATCAAACATAACTCTTAAGTCTCCCAGAAGAACCTTTTCAAAATCATCTTCAGGTGCATCATTTCCATATTTTGCCACCATAAGCTTGTGTAACTCCTTTAGATCATCCCTTGTCAATTCATGCAGCATAGCTGGAAAGTTTAAATAAAGTTTCTCAGTGTAATAATCTCTTATGATTTTGTATGCTGCTTTGTTGTTCCCTTGTTTGATGATCTGCCATTTTACAACTTTGGAAGGTGTTTTCAAACTTTGTGTCATGGTTTCCATGGTTTGAGATTCAGAAGAAGATTCTTGCACCTTTTCTTTATCATCAGCTGTCTTTGATCCCTTTTTACCAGTGGTCTTTCTCATGGTTCTTCTTAGTACTGTCTCTTTTATTTCTTCTTCCTTTATCACAGGGAGATCTTTTATAAATTTAGCAATGTTTTCAACATCAATAACCTCTTCAGATGTAGCACCCTTAGAAGATTCCCCAACTTTTCTTTTCTTAGGATCCTCCTTCTGAAGTGTAGTGCCTTGCCTTTTAAGTCCATAGTATTGTGCCTCTTTTTCTGAGTTCATAGGGAGAAAGTGTGTAGTTCTTCTATATCCCATGTAATAGGCTAGCTCTATTTGTCCTGGAGACATGCCTTTGAATTGAGACATCTTCTAGTTGCACTGATTGCACAAATACTTCTTCATTCCATACAACACTTCACTTTCTGAGAGATTCTTCCTCTTCTTTTTAGAACTTCTTAGTGAACTGATCATAACATCCAGAGCTTGATTATTCTTCATATTGATAAAATTCACAAGTTGTGTTGTCTGCTGATCCTCACTGAGGCTTTGGTCTGCAAGAAGTTCAATAGCCTTTCTTCTTATTTTAGGATCTGAGGCAATCATTTGCTTGATCTCATCCTGAGTAGGCTGATATGGCTCATCAGCCATCTTTTTAGTCTTGTGCTGCTTAGTAGTATTGAGATCCTCTGCTAATTTTCTAGCCAATTTAGCATCTTTGGCTTGTAATGCTTCCAGTCTAGCTTTCTCAGCTTGATCCTCTGCTTGAATTCTTGCAATCTCAGCTAGACTTGCTGCTTCTTCTCTTTCTTGTCTCTTAGTTTTCTTGGGCTGAGGAGCTTCTTCCACCATGATTTGCTTTCCTTTACCTCCTCTTCTTGTGGTAACCCTAGATTCACTAACAGACTTAATCTCTGTAGCAGGTTTAACTATTTCAGCAGAATTAATCACAGCTTCTGTACCAGACTTATCCATAGCAGATTTAGTTATCTCAACCTCTTCTGTCCCCACTTTCTTTTTCAACAATTTCTTTTGCTGACTTTGACTGAGAGCGTTGATTAAAATGTCAGCTGCTTCCATTCCTTCAGGACTAATCTCTGAATTTTGAGGAAGTTTGTCTTTGATAGGGGTCTGAAGATCTTGATCATCCAAATTCCTCCTCTGTTTGGAAGAATTTTCAACAGGAGTATCCTCTGCATCACTGAACACCATACCAGAAGCTTTCATTGTACTTTCCATCTTTTTGACCTTCTTGACCAATTGTTCAATAGTAGCACCCATGGTTTGCTTAGTCTCCTTTAACTCAGTTTCAAGCTCCTCTATCTTGTCTACAAGTTGTGTAAGAGTTGCCTTGTCTGTAGAGGATTGGTCCTCCTCATGAGTTGTGGTGTGGGTGTGGGTTTGTGGAGATAGGTGTGGTGGTGTAAGGGAAGTTGGCAAGGTGTCAGGAGAGCTAGATGAACCAGGTTCAGGGATAGGGACATCAGGATTATCCATTTGTTGGGATGAGTCATCACTCTCAGATGATGAAGATGTGCCTGCATTGTCAGTACCACCAGGCAACATAGTAGGGAGCAAGGGTTTCAATTTCCCTTTAAAACTCTTTTTCATATTTGCAAAGACCTTCCTTTTAAATGGGGTAACCATATACTGAAGTTTATTTATTGTTTCCATATCTAGCACCATTTGCAAAAACCTTGGACACATCAAAAACTTTGTGGTGCTTTTGGAATTGGTTACCATTGCTTCAAAGATCATTTTTGAAAAGTTAAAGGTTTTATTTGTGGAGAGAAAAATTAATGCAGAAGCAAGACTGCTACCAAATTGATCCCATCCCCCACTTTTAGAACTTAAACACTGAAGCAAATGGTGAATTAAGAACTTCCAATTCGGAGTAAATTGACTTCTCAAAAATGTAAGAGTACCATCAGTAAGGTATCCTATTTTCTTCATACCCTTAAAGATCTTTTTATTTGACAACATAGAAATTCCCGAGGCATCATCTAATTGAAGACTACTTCTAATGGAAACCTAAATAACAGAGACAGCAGTATTATCTATGGTTGCCCTTAACTCTTGAGTCCCATCAGCAAGAGTTTCAGCAGTAGCAGTCTGCCAAAACTGTTTAACTAGGGAATCATAAATGATAGGATGACATGTTAGTGCATACCTTATGTAGGAGCCCTGCAGAAAGTCCACGATTTCATGGAGGTCATCGCTACCCTTTGGTTTCTTCAAGAACCCAACCAGATTGTGCTTGTCACAGTACTTCATCCTTGCAATATTGTGTTTGCTTTGAATATATGAAAGGTATTTTTGAAAAGAGGTCGATGATGAGTTTAAATAGCCAAAAGTGAAAACAGAGGATGCGATAATGCCGAAAATAGGTGATTTGTTTGTTACAATAATTTTGGAGAGAAAATAAAAGATAAAGATTGAAAATAAAATCAAATATTATATTTATATACTCCTAGAATATTGTAAAACTGTAACGTTACTATTTAAATAGTGAAAATCATTGGGCCGATGACCAGTACTAACGGTCACAAAAGTACACTGCCAGACTTAATTTTGGTCAACTAGACTTAATCACCAGACTTAACTGTTGATCAAGATTGACTCAAAAGTAATCTGAACATAGCCTCTGTATGTCGTCACTCCATATGTTTCCTGCACAAATTAGTCTGAAAACCAAAGGAAGACATATATATGCACCCAACTTAAACACTTGACTTATTATGCACATTGATTCAAATTTGCAGCAGGAATGACTTTCAGTTTGTAAATTATACATTTAACCTCCCCTTAAATGTAGCTAGGTATCATGTAAAGTTAAGAAACCAAAAGACCTTTGTTAAGCATGAAAATGTGTATAAAATACTTAATTCAACACAAAAGAAACTTTGATGTTTGCAAAACATGAACCACACATGTCCTAGTGACTTATTCAAACACAATGCAAGTCTCTTAAAATGATGCAATAACCTTGAGAAGAAATGATGGCTTTCTCAAAAGTTAATCTCTCTTCCTTTTCTTTGCTTTGGAATCATGATCAAGCTCATCACAGATCTTAGTTAGTAGTTGACCACCTATGCTGAGAAGAAGGTTATCAATGGCCTCAGTTTGTTCTTCACACTGAAGTTTTGAGGATATCATTCCATAGATTACTTCAGTGCTTAGAGGATACACCAATCAGTGAGCATAAAGATATCAACACCTCCTTTGATTGAGATATGATGAACACCACTTGTAGTGTATGGTTGCCACAAGAGATTTTTATCTTGACGTGGAAAGCTCCAGTGCACATCTGCAGAACTTGGTGCAAACATTCTGTGAAGCTCCACATATAGTTCTTGTGCCTACATAAGCTCTTCCTCCATTCTTGAAGTCTAGTTGAAATAGTTTCCATAGAGTATCTAGATCTTCCCTGTCATAAGACTTCACCAGGGTTTCCATGTTCTTGTAGCATTCAGATGTGCCATCAGCTCTATTTATTTTCCAGACTTTTCCACCTTTATCCTTGCTAATCCTCTAGTCTTCAGTCCTTGCTGGAAATAGGTTGATGTACAACTCTCTTTCAAAGCTGTCCATAGGTCCCTTGGAACCTAGTTTGTGCTCTGAGCATCCACTATCAAATAAATCTATATAGCTTAGTTCCTGTAATGAATGATCCAGCACAGAAATAAGAGATTAGTTTCTCTTGATGACCCAGGCCTGTACAGGCTTGGGTCCAGTTTGTGGATCTACATACTTATAAGTTTTGTAAGAATATGATCCACTGACACTGCTTTGGCATTTATAGGTAAGTTCGTTCTTTAATGGGTTCCATTGCCAATAGTTTGTGTCTCTAGTAGGAGATCTCCTTTTACCCTTTACAACATAAGAGTTTGAGGTCTTTGTTGTATTATTTTCAATCGGTCTTCTCACAGGTGATTTTGATTTTGAGAAACTTCTTCTTTGGTTAAAATTGTTCACCTTTGAAATAGGTCTTCTCATAGGTGAAGAGGATTTTGCAAAGTAATTTCTATGATTAGCTTGATTCACCTATGGTTTAACTAGTTGTTTTGGTCTGTAATAGCCAGTATTAACCTTTGAATGGGCAGGATTAACCTTTTGCCCAACAGGTTTAACCTGGTTTCTACCTGTATTAACATTTGGTCTACCAGAATTAATTTTGGAGTGACCAGTATTAACCCTTAAATGAGCAGAATTAACTTTTGTGTTACCAGTATTGAGTAGAACTTGTCTAGGGACAAAGTGATTAGCATGATTAATTCTATTCACATTGTTCCACACAGGCTTAACCACATTATTACCAGTATTAACCAACTTTTGTTTTCTCAACTCATTTTCTTTAGCTATTCTTCTTTCATGAAAGTCACAATCTTTTATCAAATGACTAATATTATTACACACAAAACATCTTTTCTGAGTATACACATAACCTCCTCCTAACACTCTATTCCATTTATCATTCTTTTCCCTTTTTGGTGTCTCTAGTTTATTCACTTGTTGCCTAGAAGATTTTAAGTGAGTTTCACAACTAGGTTCAACAGGTTTTAGTTCAGGTTCAGACATGATAAGGCGAAAAGTGTACCGCTTTTCGGGGGTCATTTAAGCCCTAAATCGTATTTATTTGATCAAATATCGCCCTAAATCGTTCCTTTTGGCATTTTAGGTACTTTGGAGAGAAATTCTGGAAAAGGAAGCATTTTGGACGTTTTCGGAGCATAAAAGTGAAGAATTCGACAAATTGTCAAAAATCTGCTGGAACAGTACCTTGACAGCGTCAAGACCATGCCTGACGGCGTCAGGCCTTGACGGGCCAGAACATAATTTGGGAGATTAAAGGGGGACGGCGTCAAGAAGGCTATCAAGAAACCCTAACCACGGCGAGGTGACGGCGTCAAGGCTATAACGTGACGCCGTCAGATCTGTTTTTCTATATATATTCGCATAATTTTTAGTCATAAGTGTGGAACTTTTTAGAGAGAAACCCTAGACGATTTTTGCAGCATTTTTAAGGGTTTTATACCCTTGGATCTCTCATGTTACATTGAAGATAAGTAATCAATTAATCATTCAATATGTCTATGTGTTGTTTGATACTATCTTGTTCTTGTCTTTTGTTTAACATGCTAGGCTAGATTTTCTTTGTGTTTGCTTAGATCTAATGAAACCTAACTATTGATGATTGATTGAATGGTATGTTATTAATTGTATTGGATGGGTGATTATCGATGTTAGGCTTAAGAAACTGGCAGACTTCCGGTTGGTAACATGCTTGAACGTCTTAAGAAACATGAACCAAGGTGTACTAAGGTTATTTTGATTGTATTTAATGCATGCGTGAATTCTAGTGATCCCATGTTAGGAGCTTCTTAGCCGGCTTGATATAGGAGTGAAGTAGGATCTCATAGAGTTAGGGGAAGTCCGTACACACTCCTACGAATGGTATTAAGGAATACAATCCGTCATCCACGCAATTAATACACACTAATCAATCGGTAAAAGATAGTTAGGGAGTAGGGAAATCTAAGTAAACACACTTCTCTCCATATTAGTTTTCACAACCATTTACTTTCTTGTTATTTTATTTTATTTGCATTAGTAGTTATTTGGGTTAGTTGACTAGTAACTAATTCCGCCCACTCTTCCAAAACCCGAGATTTTTACTTGCTTTCGTTAAAATATAAAAAATACAAAAAGAATCTTCCCTCACCCCTAGACCTATTAGAGTAGCTTTTCAATCCTAACGACACTATTCCCGCAGAGAACGATCAATCCCCCGGTACTTGCCACTTCACTATACTACATCGGTCAGGTACACTGCCTGGTGGGGATTGAAAGCTTCTCAAGATCCCTTGAGAAGTAAAACCCTAGTGCGTGGTCGCAATCCCGCGCATCAAAGTTTTTATTTTATTAGGTCTACTCACTAGATTCCTTTCTAGTGAGATTTTTATTTTATTTTTCTAGGATTTCTTTAGTCTATCTTATTTCTTCGTGTTTTTGTTCGTAACCATTACCATCCGACAACATGGAAGGTGGTAATATCCTTGATCCCAACAACCCACCACAACCAAACCAACCTCCTAGAGCCCGTACTTTAGGAGAGCACTCTCGTCCTAGCCACCAAGGCTATCGAAACACCATTGAGCTCACCCAAGGAGCCAATGTGTCTCCCTTGTGATCTGACACCATCCGGTTGGTGCAAAGCAGATGTGCATTCCATGGACTTCATTCCGAAGATCCAAATCAAAACCTCAAGGACTTCCTTAAGATCGTAGATTCCATAGACCTTGATGTTGACACTCGAGAGACGACCCGACTGCGTCTCTTCCAATTCTCTCTGCGAGACCATGCTAGTCAGTGGCTAGAGCGTCTACCCGCAGGATCCATCACCTCTTGGGATGATCTCACAACTCGCTTCTTAGCTCAATTTTTCCCACCGAGAAGAACCACAAAGCTAAGGAATGACATCTTGGCGTTCCAACAACGCCAAGGCGAAACCCTCTACTAGCGCATGGACTCAATTCAATGACTTACTCCAAAAAGTTCCCTCATCAGTGGCATAGACCGTTTGGCTCCAAGTGCCCAAATCTTCTGATGAACCATATCAATATCCCCACGAGGCAAACCCATTGACCAAGCTGGCCGGTGGCAGCTAGGTGATCTAAGTGCGGAACAATTCATGGAACCCCTTAGAAGATCTTACCTCTCTATGGACAACGAAAGGTTGGAATGATCCCCTGATTGGAATAAAACGGTCAAGGCCAATATCTTTTGCCTTTGAACAATTCAAGCACTTCCGACCGTAGGATCATAGAACTTGGAAGACCAACTCAAGTTTCTTATGAAATTCCTACGAGGCCTCCTTAAACCTTCAAGCCAAGTGAACAAAATCACTTCTTCGTTCGAATATATGTAGTGGGTCCCCCACGAAACTCGCTGATTGCATGGAACTCCCCGAACAAGCTTTTGCGGCTACGCATTCCTCGCGCTACCGACAGAGCGGAGACAAGTGGTACACTTTCAAACCGAGCCAAACCCTATGGTGATCACAACCCTCTTGGAAAAATCACCCAACCTTTTTGGTGGAAAGCCAAACCAAAACGTTGCCCCAAACATTCTTCAACCCCACCTAATTCGTTTTCAACCCAACGGTTAACTCGAACCGTACCTTCAACAAAATTCTTCCAAAAACTATGATAGTACCAATAACTTTGAAGGATTGATGTTCAATTTCTATGGCCGTCTTCAAGCAAGCTCGTATAGCCTAAATTCACATCCGAATTTAATCAACAACAAACTACGAGATGACCCAATAAGGATTGACAACTTATTGAAGGGCCCTCCAAACAACCAAGTGCCTATCACCTCCACATAAGACGCTGTTAGGAATACGTTTTTTGTATGGAAAGATTCGGTCACCCCCAGATATGATTAAGCATTGTTTAGCTTGTAGTAGTTATATTAGTTAGTAAAACGTAGATTAGTAGTAGATTAGTTCGTGGAAGAAGGACGGGTCTTTACCCACTATATACCTGATCCGCAGCCCAAGTGGCAAAAAACCATGTACATATAAATACCCTCTCCATCCTTGGAGAGGGTAAGCCTTCTCATAATCTATTTTATTTTTTTTGGTTTTCTCTCCAAGGCTTCACCTCTTTCTCTCTCTAACTTTCTGTCTCTACATTTCTTCTTTCTTTCTCACATGTAACGATCCATACCACAAGTTAGTTTCATGTTTGTGAACTTATTTAGTATCCTACAATTGGTATCAGAGCCATGGTTACATCCTAGGGATTGTAGGACTTGTGGTGTATGGTTTGTTTTGGTTTCTATTAGTTTAGGGTGGTTTTTACTCATTTTGGAGCTTGTTCATGGTGATTCTTGTGTTCTTTCTTGTACTTCTAGGATTAGAGGGGTTAGATTCATCTAGTTTATCAGTTGGTTGGACTAAATCTAACGTCTGTGAAGTATACGAGTGATTTTGGAACCTTTTTCTTGCTAGCGGTTTGCTCTACGTTAAGGTGTTCTTCGCAGCGGTTAACTTGGGTTTCAACGGTTAAGTACTAGCGGTTAGTACAAGTTGATCAGCGAACATTACGCTGTACTTTGTACTGTTTCAGCGGTTAACTTTCAGCGGTTTACTCTTCAGCGGTTACTTTACTAGCGGTTACTCTGTCAGCGGTTACTATTGTCAGCGGCTTAATAATCAGCGGTTACTATTCCAGCGGTTAAGTTTCAGTGGTTATTACATCAGCGTTTTTCTTTCAGCGGTTACTTGTCAGCGGTTACTGTTCCAGCGGTTTACTCATCTTAGCGGTTTTCCTGGTTGACTTTAGTAAAATCCCGGGAAAAAATCAATTTCTCGGTTTAAGTCACGTGTGTTGTAAAATCCCGTCTAAGACCTTTTCATCATGACTACTGTAACATCTATTGATGATATCCAAGCTGCTGGGTCTGACACTCGAACTCCAATGCTAGAAAGAACGGACTATGAGTCTTGGTCACAAAGAATTCGTTTGTATTGTCAAGGCAAAGAAAATGGGGAGAACATTCTGAGATCAATTGATGAAGGGCCGTTCCAAATGGGTACTACCAGAGATGTTATCTCCAATGGTGATGATGGGACAGTCACCTTTGGAATTGACAGACCTCGTACGTACAATGATCTGAATGAAGCGGAAAAGAAACGATATGATGCTGACATTCGTGCTTCAAACATTGTGGTACAAGGGCTACCGAAGGACATCTACAAACTGATTAACTTCAACACTGAGGCCAAAGCCGTTTGGGACAATGTCAAAATTTTGCTAGCTGGTTCAGAACTAACAAAGGAAGATCGTGAGTCTCAATTGTATGATGAATTCGAGCACTTTAAGATGAACCCTGGTGAAAGCATCAATGATTACTATGTCAGATTCCACAAGCTTGTGAATGACATGAGAATGATCAGAATGACAATGCCCAACATCCAACTCAACTCAAAGTTCGTCAATAACATGTCACCAGAATGGGATCGGTTTGTCACAGCTGTGAAGCTAAACAAAGGACTCAGAAACACCAACTATGAGCAACTCTCTGCTTATCTGCAACAACATGAGAAACATGCCATGTATGATCGTAAGCTAAGAGAGAAGTT
This sequence comes from Artemisia annua, assembly GCA_014162995.1. Classification (NCBI taxonomy): domain Eukaryota; kingdom Viridiplantae; phylum Streptophyta; class Magnoliopsida; order Asterales; family Asteraceae; genus Artemisia; species Artemisia annua. The sequence goes on along the minus strand of LBNU01005728.1, from coordinate 218,673 downwards.
TCATCCCTCAACTGATCCTCTTGCTCTAATCTCCAGTGCTCAAGGACTCGACCGATTCTCAGCTGACTTAATCAATCCTCCAATCACTGCTCATGCAACACAGAATCAGTCTTCTCTTGGTCAAGCCTCAATGCAATCAGCAAGTGTCAAAACTAATCCACAAGAATCGGGAAATTCATACATGGACAAGAGAATTGATAATCTCTCCAATCAAGTCTCTCTGCTGGTTCAACACTTCAGAAGCACTCTTCCTCAAACCAACAATCAACTCAGAACCTCATCTAATCCACGTAATCTTGCTGTTGTGGAAGATGGGCGTGTTGTGGTTCAGGGAAGACAGAATGTCCGAGGAAATGTTCAGAACAGAATGGGTAATGGCAATCAAGGACAAGGAAGAATCAAGTGCTACAACTGTGGTGGGCTAGGTCATATTGCAAGAAACTGCACTGAACCAAAATGTCCTCAGAATTCTGACTACTTCAAAGATAAGATGCTGCTGATGCAAGCCCAAGAAAATGGAGTGCAATTGGATAAGGAACAACTACTATTTCTTGCTGGTGATGAAGGGAATTCCTTTGACGCTGATGTGGATGATCAACCAGTTCAGGATCTTGCTCTTAATGACCCAAACATCTTCCAGGCTGAAGACTGTGATGCCTTTGATTCTGATGTTGATGATGAACCTACTGCACAAACCATCTTTATGGCTAAGCTTACATCAGCAGTCACATCGGCAAATCAATCAGGATCTTCCAAATCATCAATCATTTCTGAGGTACTCAAATTATATGACACATATGAAACAAGTGCTATTCCAACGATGCTCAATGAGGTACATCAAAATAGTATTGTCACACCAGATGATGTTGATTTGAAAAACACTAATGTTCCCTCAAAACAACAACATATGGATAACAATAAAGAGTCTGATGGACCCAGTAGAGCATCTGACGATGCACATGTTGATGATGTGATGCACAACCAAAGGACTCATAACGAAGTAAAACACACCAGCATTATTCATTCAGATCCTGCTGATATGGGTAATAGCAATGTTGTCCCATATGAGCAATATTTGAAACAAAGTGTCGAGACTGCTTTACCAAGTAATGACTCTTGTGTTAATAATGATACGTGTGAATATGATGAATATACTGCTGTTATACCTGATGATACTCTGAGCACTAGGACTAATATTCTTAAAGATCAGGTGAATATGTATCAACAACGTGCAAAATATGAGTTAACCGAACGTGAGCAGAAATTGGATTGGCAAATGTGTACATATATTACCGAAAGGAATTTAAAGGAGGAAAAGTTAAGAGTGGAAATAAAACCTTTGCAAAATCAAATCGATCAAACTGTTAAAAAAAATAGGAGATTCAAAATAGTGTCACCACACTAAAACTAGATTTTCAGAGTAAGGAAGCCAAACTCCTTAACGATTTTTCCAATTTAAAGGCCTTAAAGAACAAGCTTGAAAACAAATTGTACACACAAGGCCAAACCATTCAAACCGCTCAAATGATACAAAAGCACATTAAGCTTCGTGATAAACATAGTGATAAGGATACAGGTATGCCTAAAACTAATTTTCTTAGGAGCGTTAGTGCCTCTCAACCTGCCTTATATGACTATAATGTGATGCTTAAGCCCAATCATGATCCCCCTGATGTGCGTGATACAAAAGAGATTGATTAAATTGAAACAGAAAATAGGAAAAGACTTG
>LBNU01005728.1:182896-194087 GCA_014162995.1 Artemisia annua | reverse complement strand
ATATATATAGTTTTTGTTTTATCTTGTTTGCAGGTACTTGTAGTGGTTAATTACCACACATATGGTTCTCAGCTCACCATGTCTTACTGACACAAGGTTTGACTAGCCCACAAGATTATGGCTTGTGGTAAAGGCTGCGGAAAACCATAAATGGTAATCAACTCACCATGATGATGACGGCATTCCATCCAAGAGTTGGCTAGTCCAAAAGCAAACGGTTTTTGGTAAAGACACATCAATTCCGTTGATAGCTGTAATGGTTTGCTCAAAACCGTAGGGTACTCAACTCACCCATGCTTCATTGCTGAGAGTTGAAATGGTCATCAATTCACCATGGTTGCTGCCCTATTGGGTAACCAAAGGATTGGCTAGTCCTGAGCAAACGGCTATAGGTAAAGACATCTCAAATCCGTTTATAGTTGATGATTTACTAAAAATCATATGGTTATCAGTATACCATAGTTTTTGAACTTAAACATTTGGCTACTCCAGTAGTGATGGCTATTGGTAAAGAGACATCAAATCCATTATTTTCAATGATTCACCTCTCACAGGAGTTAACACACCTGGATGTGATGAGAATAGTATGAAAATAATATGTTTTGATGTACATTATGTCATTTGTTGCTGCAAAGATCTGAAGTTTCAAGTTTTGTCACTCATAGAGATGTGGATGTTTTGATTCTTTGCTGCTAGTGTTCGACTTCAATCCTCTTATTCTGAAGCTAAAGCTCTATCTGGAATCTTGAACTTAACCATGTCAAATTCAAGATTAGGGGAGGATTGTTGGGAATTTTGGAAGTTCCTGCTGATAGAGATCTGCTGACAGGTTCCTGCTGAAGCTATAGATGGTTTCTGCTGAAGTTATGGTTCCTGCTGATAGTATTGTTTCTACGGATTTAGTGAATCCGTATCTTTAGTATTTATTTGTTAGGATATGCATAAGTTATTTTAAGTAGTGATATGGATTAATGTTTTATTTATTGCCGAATTAGGGTTTCTTATCTATAAAAGAAACACACGGCCTATGTTTATTTTTGTACTTTTACACTTCAACAAAAACACCTTTAGTGTGTGTGAAATAGATCCATAGAGGATCATTGTTCTTTAGTGAAGAACCTTGTTGAAACTTTGATTGTGTTCTTATTATTCCGCTGTGCATTCAATCAGTGTTTCTATATCCTAGATTGGGCTAAAACGATTCCCTACAATATCCTCAACTCTTTAGAGTAGCCATCGCTATTGTCAACTTCAGGTTCTATCTAGCTCCGTCTTCTGGTGGGAGACTTGGTGGTTCAGCAGGAATCATAACTGAAAACTCAGGGTGCCAAAATAATTCTCAAGATAAGGTTCATTCCTTGGTGCACAAAATAGGTGCAAGAGAACTTCTATATCGTGAAAATAACGCACGANATAGGTGCAAGAGAACTTCTGTATCGTGAAAATAATGCAAAAGTCTCTAGAGCAATAATGATAGCAAACGTTTAATGATCGAAAATCATGGTAGGGAGTTCAAAATAGTTCAAAACACCAAAGGTGAGACATAGCGGAACAGTCGCCGGCATCTCGAATGTTTAAGCAACCAACCATATATGAGAATCAAATTGGAGTTGGTTTTCCAAAGAATGGCATATTATCAAAGCAGATTTTATCGTTCCAAGGGAAAAAACATTCTTATACCCGTGGTTAGATACCACAAGACTCCTCATGGAAACGAAGATGGATAAAACAAAATAAAATAACGTCAAAAAACATACAGATGATTACCAAAAGAAAAAGACGATCATAGCGTGCATTAAATACATCATCATCATGGAGATTCTCAGAATGCCCGAAGAGATATCAAAAGGATTAACAAATAGATCAGAGATCAAAGATAGTGTTATACATTACCATGCAATCTTAAATGCCTTCAAATAACTAATGGGAAAAACTTATGTGGTGCAAAGATTTCTAACTCCAAAATGATGATTCCAAAAAGGCATAGCTAAATGTAAGGCACGAATCAGAGTAATGCGGAAGCAAAGATACATAAGAAATCTCTTAAAGTACCCAATCCTTACCAGTCAAAACTTAAGTTCATGCAGGGGAATTTTAAAGCAATTCCTCAAAGTGTTTTCCTATGTCCTTACAGTGGAAGCCTAATGGTCCAAAACTCACAGGTCATAGCCTAAGCACTACGGGTGTTGAATCCGCCGATCCAAACCCGGCTCTGATACCATTTTGTAACACCCCAACCCGAAAAGGGCTAAAGTGTAATATTATGGAGTCAAATCAGAACACAAGTGAAACGGAGATACATTTCTAATACAAAGTTTTCAAAGGGTTACAAGGGAAACTAAACAAAGTAGAAGATACAAAAGGGGCAACAATAATACTAATCCCAAACAAAAATGCTTCTAGTCATCTCTAAGTCCAGCAAGTGGCTAACAGTCAAACAACCATCATCAGAAAGAAACATGTCGCCAGGGCATCAATTCTTCCATCATAAAGTTCGCTTCAAGAATTCGTCCCTTCAGAATCTTCTTATGTTCGAGTAGTCAGTCTTCGTCCATCTTTCATTCTGAGAGTGAAACGGAATCATTAACTTGAGTTTGGTTTCCTCAAGCCTTCTGCAGTTCTTCTTGGAATGTGATGGAGTAATGTGAACCTCTGGTACGATCTTCAATCTCCTCATCATCTAGTCTGCTTCCACTCTCAATTCATCTTAGTACTACCAAGGTGAATAGGGAAGTGAGACCGCATGTATTCATCAACTCCAGGTTCGCCATCTTGACTGGTTCTTGTGCTCTGCTCGTCAACTTTTCCGTCTGGCGAGTAATGTCTTAAACTCTTCAGAGTGGTCATCGCTATTGTCAACTTTAGGTTCTATCTAGCTCCGTCCTCTGGTGGGAAACTTGTGGTTCAGCAGGAATCATAACCGGAACTCAGGGTGTCAAAATGATTCTTGAGATAAGATTCGTTTCTTCGATGTACCAAAAATAGGGGCAAGGGAAACTTCATAATCGCGAACATAACGTACGAGTCTCCAGAGCAATAATGGTAGCAAAATTTAACGATCGGAAATCATGGTAGGGAGTTTCAAAATAGTTCAAAACACCAAAGGTGAGACATAGCAGAACAGTCGTCAGCATCTCGAATGTTTAAGCAACCAACCATATATAAGAATCAAATCGAAGTTGACTTTCCAAAAAAAGGCAGATTAACATAGCTGATTTTATCGTTCCAAGGGGAAAGAAACATTCTTATACCCGTGGTTAAATACCACATGACTCCTCATGGAAACAAGGATGGATAAAACAAAATCAAATAACGTCGGAAAGCTTACAGATGATTACCAAAAGTTAGAGACGATCATAGCGTGCATCACATAGATCATCGTCATGAAGATTCTCAGAATGTCCGAAGAGATATCAAAATGATTAACAAATAGATCAGAGATCAAAGGTAAAATCAATATAGCGTTATGCATTACCATGCAATCTTAAATGCCTTCAAACTTACTAGTGGTAAACTTAGGTGGTGCAAAGATTTCTAACTCCAAAAGGAAGATTCCAAAAAGGCATAGCTAAATGTAAGACACGAATCAGAGTAATGCGGAAGCTAAGATACATAAGCAAAATCTTAAAGTCTACCCATTCCTTACTAGTCCAAACTTAAGTTCATATAGGGGATTCCTAAAGCAAGTTCTCAAAGCGATTTCCTATGTTCCTACAGTGGAAGCTTAATGGTCCAAAACTCACAAGTCATAGCCTAAGCTCTACGGATGTTGCATCCGCCGATCCAAACCTGTCTCTGATACCATAATTGTAACACCCCAACCTAAAAAGGGCAAAAGTGTACATTATGGAGTCAAATCAGAACACAAGTGAAACGGAGATACATTTCTAATACAAAGTTTACAAAGGGTTGCAAGGGAAAAACTAAATAAAGTACAAGATACAAAAGGGGCAACAAAATATACTAAGCCCAAACATAAAAGCTTCTAGTCATCTCTAAGTCCAGCAAGTGGCTAACAGGGTGAAGTCTTCTAAGCCCAAAAGTAAAATCTTCTTCCGTAACCCAGCTTCCTACTAAACCTGCAGCAGGAAAAGAAATGCAGCTGAGCTTACAAAGCTCAGTGAACAGATATAACAAATAACAAAATAGAAAATAAGGAAACGATACGAAAGAGATACAATAAATAGAGTCGAGAGAATCATAAGAATTACAAGATAAGGGAGTTGGAAAAATGGTTAGGGTATAAGGTGAGTGTATGCATCAGTATATTTACCCCAGGCCACACAAATATCCAAACAAACCATATCACATCTTCGTAATCAATGTATTCGGAGGGAAGTCCTCGGAATACCAAATGTAGTAAGAGGGGAGGCCTCAAGTAATCCATGGAGTAGCTAGCTCCCAAAATGTGAAGGGACTGCATGCACGCATGCCCAATCACCAAACAAATATAATGTATATCCATTTCATCATAGTAGCCCAAACAAACAAACAAACAAATCTAGGATGCATCCATACGCCCCTGCAAACAAATCATATCATAATATCGGCCGTAGCAATAGCAGATAAGGGACGGTGTGGGACATCTCTCCAGCCACACTAGATTCATAACATTAGTGCATCATTGCTACGGTCATGGACCCCCCATAACTGGGAACAAAATAATGCCTTGGTAAATACTGAAGGGTCAAAGGTAACCAGGGTTGAAAATCAAAGTCAATATCAATATCAGGGTCAAATACTCAAGGTTCGAATCCAAGTTCAATATCAAGGTTCATGTAGTATAAGCGCCAATATCAAAGGTTCCAATCAGCAAGGTTCAATATTCCAAGATTCCAAAATCCCATGGTTCATAGTCAAAGGGGCATAATGAAAGTTGAAATCAGAAGTTTAATTTATCAGGTTCATATCAATTGTTTCAAAAAGGTTCGTAGTATAATCCAATTAAAAGGTTTATAAGAAAGGTTTATTTAGAAAGAACTCTTCCAAAAGACAGCCTTTATAAAAGTAATCTTTAGTGAAGGTTTTCTAAAAGTATCCTTTAAAAGTAGTCTTTATGAAATTATAAAATCCCAAATGCAAGTGGTCTTAATATCATGTTAGAAGCGTCATTAAAAATTAGTTTCTCCTTTAAACGTTTCCATATCATAATTAAGAAAAAGGTTTTCATCTCCTAATAAGATATCTTAAAAGAACTTTCAAAGTTTTGAAGTTTCCAAAGGTTAAGGTTACAAAAGGTTAACAATCAAGTTGTGCCCATATCATACCATGAGGGTTCAAACAAATACCAATAGGATCCCAACACCCCGAAGTACATCAACCTCAGAGCCAAGGTGCAAAGGTTCACACGGATCAAAGGTTCAAATAACAATGGCAGATCAAATGTCAAAGGCTCAAATATCATAAGATAGATTAAATAGGAAAGCCTAATATAAAGGCTCAGAATCATGTGATAAGATCATAGCAATGCAGTCAAAGAGAGGAAAGACAAGTCATAAGAAACCTTTACTGAAAAGGTCGCAATATCTGTACCTTCGCCGAAACATACATAACCAAGATCAAAACAAAGGAGAAAGATCACTGCCGCTTCACCGGACCTAGAAGAAAGTGAAAACAGATCATGAAGAGTTCAAATTTACTTACGTTACCTCTTTTGGTTATTTTCAATTTTTTGCAGCTTTCCATATTTGGCAGCTTTCTATTTTGGGCATCTTTCTATTTTAAGTAACTTCCCATATTTAGTAAGTTAATACTTTTAAGGTTCTAATTGACAATTAATAGTATTTATGGGTTTGAAATGACAATTATATTAGTTTAGAGTTAATTGTGTCAATTTAGTAAAGTTTAGGGTCAAAATATAGATCATCAAAATTAAATATTAAAAATATCAAATAAATTTATTTTAAGGTTTATACTATAACTTAATATTAAGATGATAATTTAAGACCCTGTCGATCATAATTTATTAACTTATCTTTTGCATTTAGCTAAGAGACCAAAATATGTTATTATCACATGTATAATCACACGACATATATACATGAAACATTCTCAAGATACGTTTCAACCTTACCAAATGTGCCACAGATTTATAATTCGTTTGTACACTCACACAAGTCCAAGATATAACCACATTCATAATTATATCATACTTATTTTATATCCTTCAATATAAACCCCATGAAAGAAAATGTTTAACAATCTTATAATCATGCTTTTAATTAAATGATTTCATATGTCGACATTTATTTATAGGTGTATATCAGATTTATGGATAGTTTATACCATATACGACAGTAACCAACTCAACCATGCACATTCAAACCACAACTCTTTTACCCATTTTAAAACTCACGCCCAGAACCCTACATGCTTAACTAGCCCCACATGAAAAATAAGAAAACCCAAAACCAACCTAGTACCTATCCTTTCTTAATTCAGATTATAAGCGACATGCATGCAACTCTCTTGATTTCTTTTAGTTCGTAATATTTAGTGCACTAAGTCGTGAGTCGAACACAAGGTAGATCGAAACAAGTATCACACATGAGTCGAAAACAATCATATATGTCGAATGAAACAGGCCTTCATTTCATGATTTCATGTGACACTTGAATGAATTAATGAGACTATGTGACCTTTAATTTCGTGTTCATGCATGCGATTGATGAAGCGAAAAGTGTACCGCTTTTAGGGGGTCATTTAAGCCCTAAATCGAGATTATTTGATCAAATATTGCCCTAAATCGTTCCTTTTGTCATTTTAGGTACTTTGGAGAAGATATCTGGAAAAGGAAGTATTTTGGACATTTTTGGAGCGAAAAAGTAAAGAAAACGACAAAGTCTCCCAATTATGCTAAAAACCATACCTGATGGCGTCACGTATTGCATGTGACGGCATCACGCTTTTGCAAAAAGGTGGATATGAAGTTTACACGAGATGTGCCAGAAAGATTTTTGGGATTAAAGAGTGACGGCGTCACCCTTTGGGACGCCTAGGCCGTCACGTGTAATTTACAAGGTGATGGCCCAGAAAACTTTTAACGTGACGGCGTCAAGTTAATACCAGATAGCCATCCAGTGAAAATTTTACGCCGTCACTTGTTAATGGAGGCAGGCCATCACGTGTTAATTGGTGAAGAGATTTTGGTCTTGACGCCGTCAAGGTACGGGCTGACGCCGTCAAGTTGGGCCGGGCAGAAAAGTGCCTATAAATACAACCTTATAACTTCTTTATTTGTAAGCCTCAAACCCTATGTCCGATTCTAGGGTTAGGGTAGGTGTTTTTCCAGCAACTTAGAGGGTCTTAATCACTCCACAAACATCTTGTAATTGTGTGTTGATTCTATCTTAATTATGTCTTCCATTATTATTGTTGCTTGTTCTTCATTGATTATGTTTTACTAAATCACCTAGTGTTTACCTATGATTGTTTGAAACTTGTGTATAACTAATTAGATCTTATTGATTTCTTGTTGATGTTTGTGTCTATCTCCATCAATTAAGGCGTGACAACTTCAATAGATCTAGTTGGTTTAGTTTATAATTCTTGCTTCCTATTGTTTCTTGTTTTGATTGGGTGATGTCGATGTTAGGCTTAAGAAAACTGGCTAACCTCCTATACGGTAACTTGCTTGAACGTCTTAAGAAACATGAATTAGATGTGTACTACGATTATATGGTTGTATTTAATGCACAAGCGAATTCTAGTGATCCCATGTTAGGAGCTTTTAGTCGGTTCGACATAGGAGTGAAGTAGGAGCTTATAGAGTTAGGGAAGATCATACATGGCCCTACGAATGGTATTAAGGAATGCAACCCGTCAATTAAAACAAGGTGTGACAACTCAATAGGTAGAATTGGATAGCTAGCAAGGAGTAATACATCATAGTTAGACATGCTTCACTTCCCTTGTAGAACCCTAGTTTACTTTCTTGCACATTAGTTTAAGTAGTAGCTTTGGGTTAGTTGATTAGCAACTAATTCCGCCCCTCCTTCCAAAACCCGAGATTTTTACTTGATTTCCATAAAATATAAAAATACAAAAAGAATCATCCCTCACCTCTAGACCTAGTAGATAAATTTCAATCCTAACGAACTCTATTCTTTGAGTTGAACGATCAATCCCCCAGTACTTGCCACTTCACTATACTACATATATCGTTCAGGTACACTGCCTGGTGGGGATTGCAAGCTTCTCAAGATCCCTTGAGTGGTAAAACCTGCTGCAAGGTTGCAAAACCACGCATCAAGTTTTTGGCGCCGTTGCTGGGGAAATAGTTATTACTTAGGTTTAATTTTTTTTTAGGTCTACTCATTAGATTCCTATCGAGTGAGATTTTTATTTTCTTTTTATTAGCTTTCTGGTAGTCTATCTTTTCTTTGTGCCTTTGTTTGTAAAAACCTTTCCATTGACTCTTCCGTTCACCATTATGGAGTACGCAATCCACCATACCACCAACCACGAAATCCACTCAACCCTAATTGTTAGGATCACGTTTTACGTAATCTCTCAAGTCTCGGTCATTTCTACAATATGTAATAGGTTGCTAGTTTATTTATCTTACTTATGTTTATGTATTAAAGTTATGTAAGCGTCCAATGGGCTTCTAAAGCCCACGTTTAGAAAGATAGGAAGGGAAGGGAGTGTTGCCCTAGACCTTGCCTATAAATAGTGAGCTTATGTAACACGTGCAATTGTTGGTTATTTCATTTCATTAGAGAAACTCTTGCACTTTCATCTTTCATATTGATTTAATCAACCAATCTTTATTCTCATCTTATTTCTACCAAAATCTATACTTGTGTTTACACCATGGTGACCTAACAAGTGGTATCAATCACTATCAGAAGGTATTACTTTGTTTTTGAAAAACGTACGCACCAACATAAGCTTTTAATCTCGTTATTTTTGTTAAAAGTTCAAATCTTTTGTTTGTTTCTTGATTTCTAACACATCTTTACCTTTAAATTTGTGTTACAAATCATTTCAAATGAAAAATTTCAACCTTTTTCTCTAAAATACATGATTCAACAATTTCTTCCTAACAAACGTGAAATGGTGCATCATGAAGATTCTTAGCCTGCCTGACAAACGTGACATATTTCTTCCATTCATTACCAAGACAACTTAGAAACTTAGTGTTGATTGCAATCTTGGGGAGTATGATGTTGTGTCGATCCAAATCACTAATGATGTTTGTTAAACGATGATAGTAAGACTCAAGCGATTCCCTTGATTCAACCATGAAGTCTTCATATTCCATATAAAGCTTTGATTGCATGTCTTCTTGATTCAATTAAGTGCCTTCCATCAAGAGATGAACATGTTCCCACATATCCTTGGCAGTTTTCTGAGCATCAATACTTCGAAAGATCGGATTAGGTATTCCTTGAAGAATGTAGATCATTGCAAGTTCATTTGCTTCCCGATGAAGTTGTTGCTTTGCGGTGAGTGAGGATTCAGCAAGTGGAATTACAATATCAGGTCTTGGAGGATTTGCATTAGGATCACATGCAACTGTTGTAGTAGGCCATTGAAATGGTCCTTCAAGAATGACCTTTTTCATAAACTTACCATGAGGTTTCTTAAGTTCAATGAATCGCAAGAAACGACTAGCCCATTGAACGAGTTTCCTGGTATGAGCATTGGAGGAATGTCAAGAGACCCAGCTTCATGTCGAGATTGCTGACTAGTGATTGCTTCGCACATTTGATCAAACCAATGTGTTTGCTTAGTTGGTGGAAGATTGGTTTGCATTTGTTGATGCAAGTATGGTTGTTGCTGTGGAAATTGTTGTTGGTGCATTAAGAGTTGATGTTGTTCGTGCATGTAGTATGGTTGATGATACTATTGTTGATACGGTCGTTGAATCGGTTGTTGATATGGTTGTTGTTGACGATTCTGTTGTAGCTGCTGATGATGATGAAGGTAATTATAGTACGGAGGTTGAGACATGATGAAAGATTTGTGTGTAAATGGATCTTGTAGAAGGTATAAATGTTAAGCCAATTCTCGAAAACTATCCCAAGTGTGTTCTCGAAACTTAGTTTGTTGAAATTCTCGAAAGTCAGTCAGAGTCTAAAAAGAAGAAGAAGAAGTCTACACCATTCTCCTGGCTAGATGTCGAAGAAGCTCCGAAACCTAATTGGTTGATTGAAATGATCAAGTCACAGCCTCCACTTGAATCCGATCAACCACTTCCTGGAAATACTTTGCAGTATACTCAAAATATAATGACGGGACTTCAAGTTGATAAGTTGACTAAGGCTGAACTCAAAAGGATCAATCATGAAGCACTTGACTTTCTTAAGAAAAGATCGGGAAACAAAGTTGAAATCGAGTATCACATGGAGAATATTGCCTGCGCCTTATCCGGCACGTTCGACTGGCTGAACCCTGAATCCAACATTGACACCCAAAAGAAAGACAAGACACCTTACTTCACCAACTGGATAAAACCATTGCCTCTTCTAGGTTTTCCAGGAAAACCTAAGATCCCTTACCGCTACTTCTTCAACAACGATCTCTGATATCTTCAACATGCTCATGAGACCTCCAAAGAACGATATGCATCCTCACTGATGATTTCCGTTCCAGCTGCTAGATACGAATTACCTGACATTGAAGAGACAACACCAATATTCAGCAAATCAGTTGTGACATACAACAAGGAAGCTCTTCTTGGTATTCAACACTGGCCAGAGAAACGTAAACTCGGTTACATCCATAGACTACATCTAACAACAAGTGAGAATGTGAAGCATCCGCTTCATATCGTTGCTATCATGGAAATCTTGGAGGATCGAAGATTCAACTACACTTTCATGCGCGAAATCATCGTCAAGAGACTGGATGAGAAGCATTACAAGTTTTGTGAAGCAGACTTCCCAGATCTCAACCTCAATGACATCGAAGATATGTATTTGGAAAAGGTTCAAGGAAAAATGCTAAACTTCCCAAAGGAAACACAATACAACTTCATCGAGTCTCTACTTCTCTACATCAGACGATTGATAGTTCAAGAAAGAGTGGAAGATCTTCAGCTGGGCATTGAAAGTTATCAGAACAACATCAACCTAACCAAACCACAACTCACGTTTCCTGGAATTCAAGGATCATCACAGTATACTCTTGTGCAACAACCATCGTTTGGAATCACCTACCTCAACAAGAGGAATCACCTCCGCTT